>BCLH01002032.1:7837-29724 GCA_001602315.1 Zoysia pacifica
ATGTTCTTATTGAGTCCCAGCGCCTTCCACACCGCCGGCGACCCGTCGACGACGTTGTTGGGGCACGGCGGCTCGAAGTTGTGCTCCTCGTCGCAGCCGTTGACCGAGTCGCACTCGTCGACGACCTTGGCGAGCACGGACCGCCCGTTCGCGGTGACACGGACCATCTTGCCGCACCGGCGCGTGCCGTCGAGCCGCAGCCAGCCGGAGGACAGCGCGACCACCATCTGGCTGTCCGGGTGGAAGTGGTTGTCGCAGAACGATGGGCCCCCGCCGTCTCCGCCCTTGGCGAAGCTGTTCAGCGTCAGCGTCGCCGGCGTCTTGGCGGACACCGGAGGCGAGCACCTGAACTGTGGGTACTTGTGCCCCGGCACGCAGCAGTCGGAGAAGTTCTCTCTGTTGCACTTACCGGCCTTGCCCTGGAGGAAGCCGCTGACGCGGCAGGTGCCGCCCCCACCCCCGGGCTTCGGAGTCGGCTGGTGCTTGCCGGCCGCGGAGACGGCGGGGACGTGGAGGGACAGGACCTGGAGAACGGCGAGCACCGCCAGTAGCTTCGTGATCGCCATGCTGGCGAGAGCCGCTTCTCCCACGACTCCGCAGTGAACCCTTGCTGCTGGTGGTGCTCGAGGTCTACGAACCGTGCGCGTTATATAGCCCGGCGGCGACAGCAACCGCGCCCACGCGAGCGATGAAGTGTGATCCATTAGCTGGCCATGTGGTATCAGCCCCCGTTCTCGGTTTCGCAACCGGCTTGCTTGATTGGTCGAAGAGTTGGCGGTGAGTGCATCTGACTGAATGAGATTCCAAGGTACTTGCAGCACGAATGTCGTCGACATGTACATTGGAATCCAAGTACCGTCAGTCGTGATCTATACTTATCTGTGCAAGGATGTTGGAATCTAAGTTCGACGATTTGTCATCTTTCCAGATCGTCGGAGCCACCTTGCCATACTTGTCCAAGTGTTTCTCTTGGTCTTGCCGTTTTGGAATCCTTTACCTGCAATGGAATGGATGCGTGCCAAAACGAACGAAACTATCCACGATTCGTACCTGTACGTTGTGCGTGTGAACATAGAACAGCTTGAACGTGATAAGGACATAAGGTCCGTGCTATTACTTTGCATTTAGGGGCTATTCGGATATGTAAATTTTTGTAAGTTTGAGAAAAATATAATGCATGGAGTTTAGGCACGAGCATGTTGTGTGGATACAACATTTTTTTTCATGTGACACCTGGTCCGCAATTTTTTATCAGCTTTTTCAGTTTCCATAAAATGGAGAATGAAAAACTGCTCACTGTGGTCCGGGTGTCACGTTACTTCCTGATCCACTCTTGGCCCATGGCGAAAGAACCGAAATTTTGCATGGGCTCGAACTGCGGCTTCGACCTGACGTCTATGTCGGCCCATCGTTAACAAAGAAAAATTGTATGAACGCACCTCAGGTGCCAGGCCCAGAACTTGTGCAGAAATCGCCAGCCCTCCACGGCAAGCCCCGTCATCTTTTTTTAGTCCAGGTGACCACGGGCCCACGGCGGTGTGTGGCTTGCACGGATATCCGGGTTTTTCTTCTGACAAACTTTAGACATATCTTAATCACTTATTACGAATGAACGTTGAGTAATGATTATATAATTTACGATTTTATTTTTTAAATATATTAATATAATTTATGTAAAATTTTAAATCATAAATAGATAATATTGAGTATGATAAAATTTGCAAAAGCATAGGATATGAACCCGCTTGCACCAGGTGGCGAGCAATGGAAAATTCTTTGACCCATAAATCACGGCAACGTTTATTTTTAATCATATATGTCACGACTTATCATACAGGGCTCGTAACAATTTCTACTGTCTATAAAAAAAATATCAGGACAGCTTGCATGGTCAAAATGTCAAAGACGATTTCGAGAAGCAAAAAACTCATGAGAGTGACCTGATCGGATATAGCATGGTCACTAATCCGGTTTGACTGTGTCGGCAAGGAACGTTTATCTGGTGTCGGCGCTGAAGTATTTGTGGCTGTGGCTATGCTGCCGCCGTAGGACGGCCTAATAGTTGATGGCCCACTTGACAAGAGCAGCAGGACAAGTCGTGCAAGTCTGCAAAGCTTGACTAAGCCAAGGCTAGCTAGGGGCCCCTTTGAAACTCATAATTTTTACATAAATTTTACAAAAATTTTATACAAATAAGTTTAATTTCATAAAAAAAACACAATAAACAGAAAAAAATGTCGTATTTCAAGAACTCAATTTTTTTCCCTTGAAATTGTGCTAAAGAGGCCTCAAAATTAGGGTATGTTCACTTTAGCTTATTTCAGCTGCGGCTGTGGCTTATTTAGTTATTGCTATAGTCAGTCACAGCCGAAAAAATAATCTCAAACGATTTTTTCCTACTACACCGGAAGGACTTTGTCATCCAGAAATATCTAATTGTTTGCACTTGTTTATGGTTAGATTGGTCTATCTTCAGTCTTCTCGCAGACAAAATAAGCAGAAAATGGTGGCACGCATTGGCTGTCCCTGGAGGAAAAATGGGTCATCTCTCCGGCATCCTTCTATAAAATTTCCAGATTTGATAGCAAACTTGACGAAGTCCAAGTCAGTCCACTTGACTAAACCAATAAAAGAACAATCAAGTTAGCAGCCTCAATCTGTCTGGAGAGAGGCCTCGCCACGACATTTCTCCCCGTCACAACCTATATAAACCCGACCAAGCAGCCGATCCCAGCACACGAGCAAGAAGTGAAAGCAAGATGAAGCTCCACGTCGCGGCACTTGCCTCCCTAGTCCTGGTGGCCCTGGCCGCGGCAACGGCCGGCGCGGTCACGTTCGACGCGACGAACACGGCGTCCAGCACCGCCGGCGGACGGCGGTTCGACCAGGCCGTCGGGCTCAGCTACGCGAAGCAGGTCCTCTCCGACGCGTCCACCTTCTGCTGGAACACCTTCAACCAGCGCACCGCCGCCACGCGCAAGCCCGTCGACGCGGTCACGCTCGTCGTGGAGGACATCGGCGGCGTCGCCTTCACCAGCAACAACGGCATCCACCTCAGCGCGCGGTACGTCGGGGGTTACTCCGGCGACGTGAAGAGGGAGGTGACCGGGGTGCTTTACCACGAGGTGACGCACGTGTGGCAGTGGAACGGGCAGGGCCGTGCGAACGGCGGACTCATCGAGGGCATCGCCGACTTCGTGCGGCTGAAGGCCGGGTACGCGCCGGGGCACTGGGTGCGGCCGGGGCAGGGCGACAGGTGGGATCAGGGGTACGACGTCACGGCGAGGTTCCTCGACTACTGCGAGTCCCTGAAGCCGGGCTTCGTCGCGCAGCTCAACGGCAAGATGAAGGACGGCTACTCCGACGATTTCTTCGCGCAGATCTTGGGGAAGAACGTGCAGCAGCTGTGGCAGGACTACAAGGCCAAGTACGGAGGCTGATGTGGGTGGGTGGTCGATGGTCAACACACCACAGTGTTCTGGCTTGTTGTGACTGAAAACGTTATGCTTGCAGCTTGCGTACCATTGAATGCTCCATAGTAATAAGCCACGTGTTGACTTGCTTGTATTATGGTTTTTTTTTTCAAATGTGATAGTAGTACTATCACAAGGGAAAGAAATAAAAATAAATAAAAAGCAGGCCGGTGATGCATGCTCTCTTTACAAAGTCTGTGCAACCTTTAGAAAACAACTCATCCGCTAGTCCACCACCACCATTGCCCCGGTGCCTGACCACCAGCCAGTGCGCGGACGGCCAACAGGTTTGGTCACCTTGGCGTGTCCGTGTCCATATTCAATTTGGAATCACACGTCGCGGCGAACTCGATCGTACTCGTGGAGGGCGACGGCCGGCCGGGAGCAAAGGAAAGCTGTCCATTTCGCCAAATTTCTACTACTGATGACTGAGCGAGCTTGGCCTTGCCAGTCAACCCTAATGACTCCACCAACTGTTAGGGCTGCTTTTAGAATTTTATAGGAATTACACAAAAATTTTATAAAAATTAATTTAATTTAAAAAAAAGTAAAAAAGGTAAAAAAAAAAAATTGCGTTCTAAAAGAGGCCTTAGGACAGACACTCCGGATCATATGCAATGGTCAATAAAATTCAGGTTGTAACTTGTAGCAAAGCGAACAGCAAAACATCAGAGGGGATTGTTCACGGCAATGTGTCGGGATGGGAACGAGATGATCGGCTGTGGCGCCGTACTCGGGCTCACCTGAGTCACCTCTCCTCTGTACATATACTTCCTCCATTTTAAAATATAAATATTTTTAAGTTTAGTCAAAGTCAAACTAAAATTATTTTGACCACTACAAAACATTATATTTTTTAGTCATCATAAAATAATTGTTTATAAAAAATATATTTTTATATTAGCAATTATGTAATTTTTAAATATTATTAGTAAAAGTTAAAAGAGTTTAACTTTATACAAGCTCAAAATGCTTATATTTTAGAACGGAGGCAGTAGCTGCCACGGCCAGCGCGGTCACGTTCAGCTCGAGCAACGCCGCATTAAGCGCAAGGTTTACAAAACCGTTCAAAACCGATCGGTTTTCGCAGTTTTACCGGACGACTGGTTTCCGTTTTAAAATTTTACAAAAATTTGAAAATTTTTAAAATAGTGAAAATTGATCGATAAACCGATGAAATCAATGGGTTTCAAATTTTGAAATCTAAAACTATAAAAACCAGTCAATAAATCGAAAAAACCGACTGGTTTACTGTAGCAATTCGTTTAAATTTTAAATTTTGATTTGAAGCGGTTTTCGACTGATTTTCATAATTTTTAGCCGGTTTTTACGGTCCCGATTGGTTTAGACGGATTAAACGAAATCAATAAACATTAGTCAGCGTCGCGGACGGGAGACGGTTCGATCAGGCAGTCAGCGTCGTGCGCGTACGCAGGGAAGGTGCTCTCCGCCGCGAATTGGAGGATGTTCAATCAGCGGAACCTCGATCGGAAGCCGCAAGCCAGTCTGCGCCATCACGCTCGTCGTTGAGTACATGGACGGCGCGGCCTTCACCAGCGGCAACGTCAAGAGAGAGGTAACATAACTATAGCGATGCCATTACCGTCACTCACCAGGAAGAAGCATGCCATGTTAGTGTTTGTTCGGTTTTCCTCTGTTCTAAATGGATTAGGGTTGGATTAAATCTATTAATGGTTTGGATCTGTCCCATTCCACCTCAATTCCATCTACCAAAATTAACCGAACATGACCTTAGTTGGACGGAAGCAAAACCACTAACGTCCATCGATCATTGCCGGGCCGCTGACAAGTGGACCCAGAATCTACCTAGTACTGACCAGATAGTACATTAGTGGATCCTAACTCCCTGTACTAGTTGGACACGGTCACGGAAGGGCGCCAAGAGCAACACAACAAAAGCTCGACACAGCTACTCATGTAAGCATCGTGCCCGTGTGTCGTTTCGTTACTACTCCACTAGACTTGTGATGTGAAACAACAAACGACCCAAACGACAATCTGCAACCGGCCTTGGACCGCAGTGCAGGGAACCTTGCGCGAGTTGGTGCTGCTGTGCTCGAACGCCTTGTAACAGGAACCGGTCGTCCAAATCCCAAGTGGGAAAAATATTCCGGCCGGCCGGCACAGGCTCAGTTCCCAGCTTCCCCCACCACTTCGTAGCCCGGCCGCCTATAAATTCGACCCGGCCGATCACGTCCACTCGCAGATCACGCACGCACATTGTTGCACGAGACGTTGGTACCACGAATGTGCAAGATGAACCTTGCCGCAGCGGCAGTCTCCTGCCTCCTCCTCGCCGTGCCCGTCGGCGCGGTCACGTTCGAAGTGACGAACAACGCGTCGGCAGCCCTCGGCGGCGAGCGCTTCGACCGGGAGTACGGCCTGGACTACGCGGGGCAGGTCCTCTCCGACGCCGCGTTCTTCACCTGGGGCGTCTTCAACCAGACGTGCGCCGCCGAGCGCCGCCCCGTGGACCGCGTCGCGCTCATCGTGACCGACGGGGAGGGCGTCGCCTACACCGACGGCAACATCATCGTGCTCAACGCGGGATACGTCTACAACTACACCGCCGGCGACGTCAGGACCGAGATAACCGGCGTGCTGTACCACGAGTCGGTGCACGTGTGGCAGTGGGGACTGCAGGACTACTCCGCGCACTGGTGGGTGTACGAGGGCATCGCGGACTTCGTGCGCCTCAAGGCCGGGTACGCGCCGGCGCACTGGGTGAAGCCGGGGCAGGGGAGCAGCTGGGACAAGGGGTACGACGTCACGGCGTGGTTCCTGAACTACTGCGACGAGCTCAGCCCCGGGTTCGTCGCGGTGCTCAACGCCAAGCTCAAGGACGGGTACAGCAACGACTACTTCGAGCAGATCCTGGGCAAATGCCTGCAGGAGCTTTGGATGGACTACAAGGCCAGGTACGGCCAGTGGTAGATGCAGTTTCCAAAGATGGAGCTGGCTATTTGCCGATATACGCTGCTTGTTGAGTTCACATGCGCAAGGTTCTGTGTAACACGTTAGAGTTACTTTGTTATTGGCATGAGACGAAAGCCAGATGCTAAGAATAACTAGAGTTTATCAGTTAATCAAATGCCATTCCACTATAGTCACCATAACAAAATGACCAAGTTGAAGTTTACTGTAATAATGCCTGTAGCTTCAGACGGAGCAAAAGTCGGTACTTTTTACCATTATTTAAAAAAGTTGAAAAAGTATAAATTATGGGGCTAAATTATACAGTTCCAGAGATAAGCCCAGACTGAATAGTGACATCAGGGAGAACGAATCGATATACTCCTAGTCAACAAGTCAAATGTTGTATCAATGCAGAATCATGCGCACAGATTGAATATGGTACATTTGGTTAACTCCAAGAGAGGAATGGTGGACTTGTTGCAAATCTTGCTTAGCATGTGTCAAGCTGTACATTCTAGTGTCGGCCACTCAGCCGTGGCCAGGAACTACAATTCGCTTACACATTATCTGGCCAAAACTCCATGGCCAGGAACTAATTTATCAGCCACGGCCAGGAATTACAATCCGCTTAAACATTATCCGGCCAAAATTCCCTGAAGAAAGCAATCTCGAACTCCTTCTCTTTCAAAAGCTTCTCCTCTTCTTGCATCTTCCGTATCCTCTTTGCAGCTAACTTTGACCTTCTCTTTGATTGCACGTCTTGCTGCAATGGTGACATGAAGATTTCACCCAAATTAGAACGAACCCTTTCAGGCAACATAATCGTTACTCCATCCGTCCCCGAAAGCTAGTCGTTCTAGCGCTTCAACCTTGTCCTGAAAAAGTTGTCATTCTAGCTGGACTAGAGCCGCAATGCTAGAGATTTATGCTGAGCAGCTGCTAAAATCTGAATCATGTGGCGCCGTGCATCTCAGACTGTAATTACTGGGGGCAAGCAGGACATTTCTCTTGGAGCTTATTTGGTCGGCTCAAGTCTAAAACGACAAACTTCTGGGGAAGAGGAAGTATATATGTAGATAGTTGAAATTGAAAGTACTTAAAAGCTCAAGGAAGAGCATAGCAGTAAAACACATTAAAATATCTACGGAAAATAACCTGTGTTAGCAACACAATAGATTTTAATCATTATTTAGTAAGTCAAATAAATTGTTAAGTTTACAGTATTGTTGACTCGAACATTTCAAATAAAGATTTACAAGAAAAGAAAGAATGCATTAGAAGTATCACATACTTGACTCACCTTCGGCTTCTTGGGATCTTTTTCAATATCATCCTCGTCCTTGGGCTTTGGTTTTGCTTTTGGTTCTTTAGAGCCCAAACCACGCTTGTTGTTTTTAACATGAGTCTCTACAGGCTCTAACCTTCCCTGCTCCACAAGCAGTGGAGACTAGTTAGAATGCAAACTTGTGCCGTGGCTTATGTAAGTGCCTAGCAATCATAATTTCTTTCATGTGATCATCGAACTAATCAATGAGAAAGTCTATAAGAACATTTGAAACTGTATTAGGAGTACTACTTAGCAAGATGATTTCGGTTTGTTGGAGTTACTAGCTATTGGAATGAAGTGCCATAAAATCCATGTAACCAGCTAAAAACCATGACCCAAAATTCAAATTTCTATTTCTCCATGACCTTAACCCCCCTGGCTTGATCTAGCCTTACAAATTGGGTATAATTTATTTTGCGACCAATCTTAAACTTCATCAAATGAACCAAAACGGCAGTAACACTAAGGAAACGCACGGAATCACGCATCAGAGTTCAAATAACCATCTAAACTAGAACAATTACCGCTAAAGTCGACCACAATCAAATTCTTGGGGGAAATAGGAAAATTTAATATTAACGCGGGAGGAAGCGATAATCGAGTCACGGACCTGCTCCTGCGCTCCGAGACCGGTTCCCTCCTTCCACCCAGACTTCTTCAGCAGCTGCAGCAAATTCGAGCAACGAATCAAACCCTAAGCGACCTTGGAGAGGGGTTACGACGGACCGAGATCGCAAGAGATGAGCAGACGCACGGACCTGGAAACCGATGTTGGAGGACCCGATGGCGGACATCGCGCCCTCCCCTTTCTTCTCCCCGCCGTCGGCAGTGCCCTGCGGCGCCTTGATTGCGCCTCTCCTTTCGTCGTTTCAGGTGTGCTTGTCTCGGTGTCCAGTGCGGTCGCGACGCGCGTGCTGGACGGCGGGGTGCGTTTGGGTCAGGTCAGATCAGATCTTGTTTTGTTGTCCCGTGTCGGGCCGGGCTTGGGCAATTGGACTCGTGCGCCGACCTGGCTCGCGAGTCAGTTCAGACCCAAGACTCGATCGTCACTGCTGGGTTCCGATCCGACGTCGCACACAACCCCCAGGCGCTCAAACAGACCCCTATTGCACATACAGAGTGGTTTAAACCAAATTTGGCTTGGGAGAGAGTTGCATTCATAGATGTGATACATGGCGAACAAAAAGGGAAAAGAAAAACAAAAAAAAATGGTCTCAGTACGGTCTGAAATAATGCAACAGTAGAAGACCGTCAACAAAATTTCGGTGCCTTGCTTTGTCTATACAACAATTATGGATGTCAAAATTATGAGTCATTTTTCTTCCAGGAAACATGTACTCGCTAGCTACCTAACAAAAATGAGATCCGTCCTAAAATGCCAACTCCTCTTCCTCCTCTTGAGAAGAAACTGGCAGTGTTCCCTCCGAGGCAGCATCTCGGATCTGATTAGCCTTCTCATTGCTTATGCCGAGCAAGTACTGCAACCTTGATAGCTTCTCTGGCTTCGGAATGCTCTTCAGGTAGATACCGTACATGTCATCTAGCTCTCCAGGTGTGGGCCATGACAAGGGTTGTGATGCAGGGACAGCAGCATCGCACGCGAGCAGGTCATTCAATGATGAAACCTGCCGAGGAATTATATTGTTACTCCACCACACATACCCATGGCAACAGTTGAATATGTCAAAATGAGAACCGTTCGACAATAAAAGTGAAAAGATACAAAAATACTATCACAAGTGTAAATCAGTGAAATAGGCAGCCATCACATCAGTTATAAAAAACATCTGATGCCATTAGTGTTCCATTTTTTAGCAGGTTCTATGTGCTAGTTCCTGTTTAGGTTATCTAATGTGTCAGTGATCTAGAAGAAACTAAATCCAATATGCCTCGTTTGATATTGAAAGCAGAGGGTTCAGTTTGTCTCCCTATGCAGAAGTGCTTGTAGCAGTGAGCACAATTTTCAGTGAGAAACAAATGGTAGACGGCAGGTAAATGGGATTTGTCACATACCACATCGTCTCTCTTCTTCTGCCGAAGCAAAGCAATGGCCTGAACAAGTGAGTTCTCCAACCTAACCTTCGCAATATCCTGAACAATTTTCTTGGCCTTCTCAGCATTAATGACGAGATCAGCTGGGATCTTTACATACACTTCCTCTTCATCAAAATCCCCTGTGCCTGACGAAAAGATCTCCTCGACAGCTTTCCTGTAAATGCTCTCTCGCAGTGGTTCGGCGATCAAGCTCTCCAGATCAAAATTTGCTTCTTTCAATCCACGCACCTGCTGTATACCTATCTGACCTCGAGCAACAGAAGCTTCAATTGCAGAAGACAACTTCGTTGTTGTGATGTTCTTAATGATTTTTTGTGCATGCTCCGTAGGCAAACCAACTTGCTTCTGAATCTTTGCCAGCTGGTCAGCCTTGGCCTCTGTTAATTTCCCATCAGCTAAAATTACTTCAGCCTGCTGCACAAAAGCTTTCTCAGAAAACTTAATGTGAACATCTTGAGCTTCTTTGCGTGTTAAACCAAGTATGTCTCCCAACTGCTTCAGCATTAAAAACTCTGAATCATCTTTTTTCGTTGAGATTGCTGTTCCAAATGCCATGTTAGTGGTCTCCCCAGTGATACAGAACATCAAATATGTCTCATACAGCTCAGCCCTGTCTCTCAATGGAAGGTCATCCTTGAGTGTTATCTCTTTCTGGCTTGACTTTCTCAGCTTTTCTTTAAGCTCCTTATCAGGTCTAGTTTTTCTCAAGGTCTCCAGTGATTCCCATTCAGGATCATCATCCTCTTCATCAGATTCTGTGGTTGCGCTTGATGGTTCAGCTTCAGCAGTTGGGGATAGCTCTCCTTTAATGTCAGCTAGAAGCTCACTAACAACAACTGTATTGAAGGAAATTAACTTCTTCAGCTCTTTTGCAGTTTCAATGCGGTTCCCAGCAGCTTTTGCTCTCTGAATGTAGTTGAGGAATAACTTCCGCACCTGGTAATTTGAATTTGGAAATTCAGAATTTTGGTCGAGTTTGTAGGATGGGTATTATAAAAGAACATCAAGGGCAACAAGCCACTACAGAATAATTTCTTTTGGAAGGGAAAATACATACTGCTTTACTAAAGATAGCCATGGCAGCCTCCTTTTTCAAGTTTAGAGATTGTGCTGCCTTCCTGACAGCCTCTCTTCTATTAGTGTCATATCCATCAACAGATGCAATAGCTTCCTTCACAACCTGCATACCCCAACAGATGTAAGAGCACTGAGATAGAACAGGCAACTATGCCTGAGAGACATGATAGATAACAAACACTAAACATATGCAACAAGTCGAAGAACAAGGTGCCACAGAAAGAATTAGAATCACCTTTTCGAACAATCTGCCACAGATCTCAGAATGAGCAGCATCCACAGTTTCTTGAGGGATGCAGAGACGAACTTGGAATGCCATCAAAGCTTCCACTTCCTCTTTGCTCAGCTCTCCATCAGCAACAAACTGCTGAAGCTTCTGTTTGTAAATGTCTGCAGTTCAAAGCAGCATTACTACTTGCTGATATTAATACACATTGAATAATTCAAGAAAGTTTTTGAAACTAAAGCTTGCGATGATGACCTGTAGTACTATCAAGCTGAACCAAAGAAGTAGTTATGTATGAATACTTCCTATAGTTCAGGTATAGAATTCACAATAGCAGCGTCAGCATTACAGCAGATTTTCGGTGTAATGATGACCTGTATTACTACATGTACAAGACCATATGAAGCTATTTAGTGAAAACCTCATCTACTTGGCTCATGATTTCCAGGTGATCATCATTGCAATGCTGTGAAAGAAATGTTCAATAAGAAAATGTCGAGATAGTACCTTCATGCATCTTGCTAGCAAGTTCAGGATCAAATTGCAACTTTTCACAAAGAATTTGGAGATACGCTGCTTTGCTGGGGACTGAAGCCAATTCAGTATTAAATACTTTAGCAAGTGTCCTTCTGTATATAAGAGCTTTGACATCTGATAAGATTCCTTCTGCTTCACGCTTCCCCAGTCCAAATATATTTCTCAATTCATTCAGAGGAGCAAGCTGCATTATTTCATTCCCAGAAACAATTATTGTTAAGATGGTACCCAGTGAAACACATTGCTATGGCCATAAGGTATGTGGATAAATAGATGCTGATTGATTTCAAAGTGCCAAAATAATGTGTCATTGCAAAGGCATACTGATCTGCTCAAATCAAGCTACATTACTAATGAGGCTTATTTAAAAAAAATCAATTCACCTAGCACTGGGTTAAATATTCATTACAAAAAAGCCAAAAAAAAAACAGTTAACTAGGATAATAGTAAGATGCAAGGAATTACCTTCGCATCATCAACAATTCCGTCTGAAATTACTTCTGCTGCATAGGCCCTGAAAAGTAGCTTTAGATCATCTGCCCTCCTATCATGATCGTGCTCCCCACCTATGCAGGCCAATCAATAAAAAAATATCAGATATGATTTTACTAAAATATGATTTCAAAAGGCTTTACATTTTACCTAATGAAATAGGTCCCAGACCACGAGCAAACTGATCCTCTTGAGGGTGCTTGCTTAACATTGTAAGCAATCTGTTAAACTCAAGGACACTCTTCACTTCGTCAATAGCCTGTGGTAGGCTATCCCTACAATCAAAATGGTTCAGAAGTAAGGTGAATCAACCCATAACCTGAAGTCTGAAATGGTATACCCCAAATTTATAACCATTCAGAGGATTTGACCGACAACTCCTCCATAAGGATTCATAAATGCTAATTGCAGGTCAATAAATGTTTATGCAGGTTTGCCAAGTACACTCTGGTCTGCTCATGTTCCATTGGAAGAGAGATGACTCAGATGCTCTTAATATTAGCTAGATATTGCCTCTACTAGTAAAACCGAAACTAATCAATTCTTCTACTATAAGCATACTTAATAGTGTATGTCATGTGGCAGCCGCCGGCCAACAGGCCAGGACGCCGATCCAGGATAAGAAGCAGGCCAGGGTGCTGGCTTCTAAAAATTAGGGTTGTTAATGGTTAATAGTTAGTTCAAGTTTGTTCCTTAATATTAGCAGTTAGTTAGGCATGGCACTGTAGCAACCGCGCACTGTAGCAAATCAACCTTGCTTAGCGGCCAAATTAGGTTATTTTAAAATAATATCAATTAGTTAGGGTTAATTTTGGATAAAAGAGGTCTAGAGCCTATAAAAGGATATACTCGGCATCGAGAAAGGCAAGCAATAAGAAATATCAATTCTCTAGTCTACCTCAATTCTTTTAAATCTCATCCCCTTCACCATAGGGCGCAGAGAGGTAAAACCTCAACCAGTTACCAATCCTACCTACGAGCTACGTAGCCAAAGACTTGCAGTCTTGAGTGCCGACGCCCTTGACAACTTGGTATCACGATCCAAGCGATCCGTACCACCACCGCCGCCGCCGCAGACACCATCACCACCGCCAACCACACCGCCATCAACCGCCATGTCTAGCCTTCCACCTACAGATCTAGAGGCCATTGTCAAGTCTTTGGCCGAGTCTGTCAAGATCTTAAGGAATCGGTCGAAGAACTAAAGGAGCGTCGTACCGACTCCACGTCGTCCGGCAACAGATCTACGGGGACCGGGGAACACCACAATGACAGGCCGCCCTGTTTCCAGATGGATTTCCCCACGTTCGATGGCAAGTCCGATCCCCTTGCGTTCATCAACCGCTGTGAATCTTTTTTCCTTCAACAACGAATTGCGGAGAAGGTTTGGATGGCCTCTTACAACCTGGAAGAGGGCGCCCAAATGTGGTTCATCCAAGTCCAACAGGATGAGGGCACTCCCTCATGGCGCAGATTCACTGAGCTGCTGAATCTCCGCTTCGGGCCACCCCTGTGCACCAACCCCCTTGGCGAGCTCATGGCTTGCAAGCGCACGGGCTCCGTTGTCGACTATCAGGACCGCTTTGAAGCACTGCTTCCATGAGCGGGCGTTCTGACAGAGACGCAAAGGGCTTTGATACCAGGTTGTCAAAGGCGTCAGCACTCAAGACTGCAGTCCCTTGGCTGCGTAGCTCATAGTTAAGATTGGTAACTGACCGAGGTTTTACCCCTCTGCACCCTACGGCGAAGGGGATAAGATTTAGAAAAATTGAGATAGACTAGAGAATTGATATTTCTTATTGCTTGCCTTTCTTGATGCCGAGTACATCCTTTTATAAGCTCTAGGCCTCTCCTATCTGAAACTAACCTTAACTAATTGATCTTATCCTAAAATAACCTAATTTGGCCGCTAAACAAGGTTGATCTGCTACAGTGCGCATCTGCTACAGTACCATGCCTAGCTAACTGCTAACATTAAAAAACAAACTTGGACTAACTCTTAACCACTAACAACCCTAATTTCTAGAAGCCAGCGCCCTGGCCTGCTTATCCTAGATCGGCGCCTTGGCCTGTTGGCCGGCGGCTGCCACATGACAGTGTATGCGATCATGATTTAATTGTTAAGAGTACAACACTACAAACTAATCTCCACACCAACTCGGCCACAAAAAAACTAATTGCTGACACACTAAATCATGAAGGTAAAGCTTTTATATAAAAATCGACCTACAACCAACAATTGGAACATTGGACTAACACTAGAAGCTACTCCACAACATTGAACTGAAACCTTAGGAGCAAGGCTGACAATCTTTAAAGCCCAACCACGATGTGCTGACTCACCACGTCTATCATCTCACTGGTTGCCGGGGACAACAGGGTGTGGTGAGCCAAGGTCACATTTCATATGTTAACTAGACATCTGAGAATATATATGGCTGCCCATGATAGACAAACCTACACACTAGCAAAGCTATGATAAATGAAATATGAATTATTAGCGCTATCAAGGATGAGCTCCTGTTTCCTCAGTTTCCTATCCGCTTAGAAATCCTATACTTGCTAAAACCAATTTAATCCAAAAAAAGCATCAAACAGTAACACTTGTTACAAACTAATGTTGTGAAATTTATTGAAATACTGAAACCGTCGAAGACTAAAACCTCAGAACAACATGACTGGTCATGTCCTTGAAACATACTCCCTCCGTTCTTAAATTGATGTCGCCGTTGACTTTTAATTTCAACTTTGACCTTTCGTCTTATTCAAAAAAATTTGATAAAAATTATATATTTTGTTATAATTTGATTAATAATTAGAGTTATTTGAAGCATAACTTAAAATTTTACATAATTGAACTAATTTTTTGAATAAGACAAAAGGTCAAAGTTGAAATTAAAAGTCAACGGCGACATCAATTTAAGAACGGAGGGAGTAGCACACAATGGATAACAGGGGATAACATTATTTCTTCCATTGTGGCTAAAATTACTACCAAACTACAATACCATTATATCGGTTTTTGAAAAAGGTTATAACCAGTACTCATAGTCATTAGCAATTTTCCCTGGAAGGTAGAACTTCGGTGTTCATTTACATTATCAAATTATTGAATCTGGTTCTGATAGCAAGCTTTACAATAGATAAGTAGGTTTCTTACGGTTTACGTGACTTCAAGGCGTCCGTAGCTGATGAAATGTTTTCTTGAACTAGCTTCTTGGCATGCTCCCTGAACATCTCGGCAGCAATCTGAAATAAATCTATGGGATTAGAACACTTTAACAACTGTACTTAGGTTGATATACGTAGTATTTTCAGATAACATCAGTGCCAATAATCAAATGCATATGCAGTAAACTCTTATTCTGTTTACACTTCAAACTGACTTATGCACATACTAATCATGCTATATGGATAACACTATGCTTCAAGTATGATGAAAATCTAACACCTAATGAAACAAAATGACAGGTTGTAGTTCTTTTGAAGAAAAAAGAGTTACCTCATCAGAAAGTTTATATGCAAGCTGTGATCTTCTTACATCAATGAGCATGTCTGTGTCAAGATCTAGAAAAGGAGACCATTTTGAGTTTGGTTATATACTGCTCTAATTTACTTCTAATAGCAAATCTTATAAGGAAGCATGACATTACAATGAACTAGTGCCGACAAAAGAGATATGTTCAATCGTTACCTCTCCCGATAGACTTGAGCTGCTTCGAGTACAAATTCTTGGCATTTTCCCTCATAGCAATGTCAATCTGGAAATATGCAAGCATGACTTTAATACAAACTAACGTATTAAACTGAAAACATCATCAGATTAATAAGGAACAGACAAGGTATTCAAAAATACATGCACCAAAATATGAAACAAAAGCATTTGCGTGAATGGCCACTTCGTAGTTAGCACAAGTTGCAGACAACTTGTGTGGCAGTATTCTCATGTTTTTTTTTCTCAAACACGCAGGAGATCTGCGTATCATTATATTAAGAAGAAAAGGAAGGGTAAAATACCCATACAACACACACACACAAACACCACCCTAACAGGTCTTAGATTACATTCGCGCCCTCCAAAACAAAAGGCAACCAACTCAGAAGTCCACTAAAGTGACTAATCTCCGGGCTGCTCGGCAGAAATGGAGGCCAACCCCCGGGCCCCAGCCAGCTCCCAAAGCTCTCTCTTCACCCACTAGCAAGAGAGCTCCGGCCAAATTGGGACTAGCCTCATCAAAGACGTAGTGGTTACGGTGTTTCCAAAGAGTCCAAGCTCCCAACACAATTAGAGAGTTGAGTCCCTGTCGTACCAAACCGGTACAGGCTTCAGAGGACCTTCCCCACCACTCCTCAAAGCTGTCGTCTGCTGCTTGAGGAGCAAGGGTCTGCAGATCAAACTGGGATAGTAGGCGGTACCAGAATTCTTGGGCGAAAATGCATGACACCAACAGGTGATTTATGGTCTCCTGGTTCTGGTCGCACAAAGGGCAGCGTTCTAGATGGTCCAAACCGCGTCTTCCTAAACGATCCGCAATCCAACATCTGTGTGCCACCAACCACAAGAAGAAACGACATTTCGGTGGTGCCCATGTTTTCCAAATCCTTTCCCAAGGCCTAAACTGTTTGGAGCCAATGAAGAGGCCCTCATACGCAGACTTGGTTAAGTATTTTCCAGAAGATGAGAATCTCCACAAATGAACATCCTCCACCCCAGGTTGCAACTCATAGCCATTGAGGATTTCTCATAAACTCAGAAAATCCACAATGACCCCCCACAGTAAGTGCTCCTTGTACATCAGATACCCAGTTCCGGTTGAGGAGGGCGTCCTGGACCATCCTGCTCTTTATCCTTCTCTTAGAGATTATGGCAAATAACCGCGGAGCGAGATCTTCGATACGTTGGCCATGTATCCACCTGTCACTCCAGAAAAGAGTGTGAGCTCCATCTCCCACCTGTCACTAGGGCCACCGAGAAAAAACCATGCGCCTGAGCCGGAACTTGGATTTGCAGGTTAAACCAGGGTCTGTTCGGGTCTTTTTTTTTTTCAGCCAAAGCCATCGCATTCGCAGGGCCCAACACAGGTTCTTGAGATCAGAAATACCAAGGCCTCCAAGTTCTATCGGTCGACACACTTTACCCCAAGCTACTAGACAGAGACCCCCTCGTGCATCTTTGCGGCCACGCCGAATCTTATCAATGGCTTTGATTGCCCAGGGAGGGAGGTCTGTAGCCATTGCTACATAAATCAACATGGCAGTAAGAACAAACTGGACGTGTACCTTCCTCCCAGCTCTTGTAAACAGGTCCGCCTTCCATCCCGAGAGCTGATCTGCTATGCGGTCAATGATGGGCTGCACTTGATCCTTTGTTAATTTTTGTAGAGAAAGCGGAACCCCAGATAGTGGCAAGGAAAGGCAGAGACCTCGCAAGGAAGGAGCTGTTGCACCATGTCCAGATGATACTCATTGCACTGAATAGGGAAGACACTACGCTTTTGCACATTGGTTTTCAACCCTGAAGCCTCAACGAACAAATGTAGGATATCCAATATAATGCTAATCTCTGCAGTTTCCGGACGAAGAAAGAGGACCACATCATCCGCATAGAGGGAAACTCGATGTTGAAGTGTCCTGGTTGCCAAGGGTTGTAAAAGTCCCTCTTCAGAAGCTTTAGACACAAGATAGCCAACTACATCCATCACTAGAATGAAAAGCATGGGAGATAAGAGGGTCTCCTTGCCTTAAACCCCATCGGTGATTAATGCGTTCTCCAGGCATTCCATTGAGATGGACTTGAGTAGAGGACGTGGCTAGCAGTCCACTAATCATGTCCCTCCAGACTTGACCGAAGCCTAGCTGCTGCAACACTTGTAGAAGAAAAGGCCAAGAGACAGAATCGAACGCCTTTGAAATATCGAGCTTAAGCAGAAGCCTAGGCCGTTTTTGCTGGTGCAAAAACCTTGCTGTTGTTGGACAAGCATGAAGTTGTCCTGAATGAAATGCCCTTTGATGAAGGCACTTTGGTTGGGCGAAACCATTTGTTGTAGGCGATTTGCTAACCTGTTGACCAGCACTTAGTAATCAGTTTGGCGAAGCTATGCACAAGACTTATCGGTTTGAAGTCCTTAGGCTGATCAGCACCTTCTTTCTTTGGTAGAAGCGTAATGTAGGCGTTGTTGAGGGATTCGAAGTTTCTGAAATTTCTGCGCCAAACAGCCAAGATGGCAGCCATCATGTCCTCCTTGATAATTGTCCAACAGGACTTGTAGAAATGACCAGTGAACTCATCAGGACCTGGGGCTTTGTCTGAAGGCAGTTGCTTAATAGTTCCCCACACCTCTTCCTCCGTGAAAGGCAGGTCAAGGTCAGCAAGGTTATGGGTGTTCATACCCAGCATGTTCAAGTCAATGGTGTGCTGCCTGTCCACACTAGTGCCAAGCAAATCTGTGTAGAAATCATCAATGACTCTAGCTTTGTCCTCATGGCTTGTACAAATCTGATTCCCTGATATGAGCTTGCTAATAAAATTCTACCTCTTTCGGTGTCGAGCATGCAGATGAAGTAATTTAGTATTAGCATCACCAACTCTTAGCCAGCCAAACTGAGACCTGCTTCTAGCAATGGTCCTTTTGTATCCATTCAAATCAAATTATTGAATCTTGACAATGCTAAAAGGATAGGTGTTTTTCTTATAGGAGAAAATTCTGAGCCACTCAAAATTTTCACAAACCCTTTTCAGCCACAAGAAAAATGCTTTTGCCTTATATGTCCCCACTCAATATTTCCCTTATGTGCCACTCCCAAGTAGAAAAAACGTTTTTTTATCTTTGAACAACCTTTTTTTTCTCTGGCTCCCTACTCTTGTGAGTTGAAAGGCTACTTCCATTGCTTCAATAGTCAAGCCAATTTTTTTGGTGATATAACATACAACGATGATCAATTTTTTATTAGGTCCACTGCAAATTCAATAGACTACAAATTGAAAATTCTGTCATTTTCACAAAATTCAACTTCCATTTTTAGGTGTGTTAAAAATGATAAAATTCTGAAAAAAAAAGTCCATAATTCTCTTTTGTGATCTACTCCCTCCGTCCCTATTCATGGCCCTATTCATGGCTTCTGCTTATTTCTGTGAATAAGTTGTGCCAAACAGGAATAAAGGAAAAGGGAAAAGGTGGGATGTACAAAAAACAAGGAGAGAGAGATAGAGATGAAGTATTGGGAAGAGACTAGAGAGAGTGTATTGGGAAGCGATAATGACTTATAATTTGGGAAAACTATAGGAGTCTAGAATGACTTATAAATTGAGATGGAGGGAGTAGTGTTTTATAAGAAATAGTACTAGGGTACATGAAGGAGCGCTCTAGTGCAGCGGTAAAGCTTTTGCCTTGTGACCATGAGGTCATAGATTCGAGTCCTAGAAACAGCCCCTGGCAGAATGCTGGGAAAGGCAGCGTATAAAAGAACCAAAGTTGTCAGAACCTTCCACGGAGGCAAGACCCTACATCAGTGATGGAGCTTGACACAAAGTGTAGAGGGGCCCAACAGAGAGTAACATAGCATTTGATTGAAATTTAAGTAGCAAAACTTTAAGATTTAAACATCAAAATTAGCATTTTCTTTAGTAAAAGGTGGAGAATGGGGGCGGGGGGGGCATGCCACCCCTTGGCTCTAGAGAATCTCCGCCACTGCTCTACACAAGTGGGAGCCACGTGCACCGGGCTGTCCCTAGTATTAGGATACATCTTAGATGGAAATTTACCCCATTTTTCTTATAGCGTGCCAATGCACTACCGGTCTTTTCATATTTAGTAGTGAAACCTCAAATGCCACGTGTGTGGATAACAACATAACATATAATGCAATTTTTCATAAAAAGAGACCACACAGGAACACCAAATATTCACTCTCCATATTAAATTTGGCCATAAAGAATACTAATAGATTCTTTATTCATATAAAATTAGTCAAGTAAGGATCCTTTTATTTATAGCAGACCAAGATAAGTTAAAAAAAAAAAACAAGCACAATTCTTTCTTATCAGAGAAAGTAGCATCAGTGGTGGTTTAAGAAATTTAGCCAAACTCACTAAGTATCTGGTTGCATGAAGAACAGCATAACAATAGGTATTTCATAACAAGTCAACAACAGTGGCGATATTGTTAGAAATTGTGACATCACTTCAAATATCAAAGTCCAGAACAAACAGCTAGAAAACAAAGCATAAAACAGAGTCGTTAACATGGTGTGCATAGTACGAGACGGTAATCGAGCAGCAGCACAAAGTACCTGAGAATCGGTCACACCAAAAAGACGTTTCCATGGAAGGAGGAAAGCCGATGCATCCCCAAAGACAAGATTTGAAACATATATTAATTTTTGAAATGCCTACAAAATGTTTTGGGATACAAAAATGGTTAATAGAAGCTCAAAACCACCAAATGTATATATAGTCTGAAGTCATAAACACTTACCCGCCTTTGTTCCATGTCAGCATCACGATCACTAGTCTCTAGCCTCTCTCTGTATATGTGTCTACCAATCTATTGCAATGTACACGTGTATGGGCATACTTTAGGAAGGTGAAAAATGAAGACAAAAGTGATAAGAACATAAGATCGTAAAAGATATAGTAGCGTTTAGATCAGGAGGCAATACCTCCAAGTGCACGTTAGCAGCATCTACATCATCAAGTCCAAGAGCATTTTTAAATTTTACAATAGCAGCAACCTCAGTACCTTTGAGATCTTCATCCCCTGGTGGAAGTACTGAGTAAATATACCTGCAAGCAAGTATGAACATGACAACAATGAGGCAATGAGCAAGTAAATGATGTGTAGTATGGTGAGGGCCGTGAGGCTTCTTGAAGAAGAATAACCCGCTACAAAAATGATGATATGAGTTGTAAAATATTTATATATATCTGTAAAATAAAGAGTTCAGGATAGGGTGCAGCCATGGAAAGCTGAATTGTATACTCATATTTTGGCATAGAAGACAGTATTTTTCTTGTCTCTATGCGCATACCCATGGCTACAGGAAGCAGACTCGCTTTAGTCTTTACAAACATTAAGGGCCACAAGAACCTTACCGAGCATACAAATCACAGAGCTCTGCTTTGAAGGCTGCATCCTGCGTACTAACTCCATACCTAAAAATAAAGTAATGAATCATGAGATTATGGAGGAGCACGAACAGCATCAGATGCAAATGCCAATAGGAATGGTTATGAAATTCACATAAATCACATTCCAAGAAAAATACATTGCTCAGGGCGAAAATGGAAAACATAAAGTGCATCTTATAACAAAAGGATATAAATCATATAACCAAAAGGTCATATATCCAGCTACATATAGTAATATGAAGTTCAAATCTCAACTAAATTGCATCCGATTTGAATTGACTGGTACTCGGCACTACCAACTACTTAGTATGAGACAACAACAATTCAGTCCAAATGTCCAATTACTGCTAACATGACGGGGGAGCTGACAAAATACCAGAGCTAATCCGACATTTTTGCAGTAGTACGTCAGTAAGTACGAAACAGTGAAGCAAAAAACAATGCAGCAACGGACTAGGAACTCACTTGTTCGCGATGGCCTCCACCTCGCCTTTCTCCAGCAGGGTGGGGTCGTCATGTCCAGCGACGTAGTTGTGCAGCCCCACGGCGGCGACCTCCGGGACGACGGAGTTCACCGCGGCCGCGCCCGCCACGCTGGCCACGCCGAGCACGGCCGCCCCTGCCACCGCCGCCGCG
>BCLH01002032.1:29831-40877 GCA_001602315.1 Zoysia pacifica
ACCAGCGGCTGCAAGCCCGTGAGCTCTTTCCGCGGGCCGAACACCTCCTCACCGGCGGCGCCCGACGCGGCGGCGCGGAGTCGGAGCCTGAGCCGCGCGGCGGCGGGCCTCCGCGGCGGGAAGCGGAGGAGCGGGAAGGGTTTAAGCGGCGAGAAGAGGAGCGGCGGGCAGGCCCCCGGCTTGAGGGGGGACGGCTTCGCGGAGGAGAGAGGCAGCTCCATGGTCGCGAGGGATCCCGGCGGCCTGCCTCTCCTCGGCGGCGGGTGGATAGGGAGGGTGACTGAGGCTGGGAAGAGGAGGGTGCGAGGAGGCCGAGCCTGCTGGGGGAAGAGGATAGCGTTGGGTTGGGAACTTGGGATGGGGTGAGAGAATGGTGCGGCGCCGCGGGGGAGAGGCTGGACCAAGCAAGGGTTTGTTTGCGCCGCGGCCGGTTGCGCGGTCGCGGAAGGGGGACACGGGACCCGCGGTGATCCGGCCTCGACTATTTCAGGCGGTCGCGGTCAGCTCGGCTGTAGCTGCATCTGCCCGGGGAAGGTTGCGCGCGTGGTTTTTAGGTGTTTTGTGCTTTGCAGTTTGCTTTCTTTTAAGCTCAAAAATTTGAGAAATATTCTGGTTGTGGGCAAAAAATATTGACGTAGATTTTTTTGCCAAACAATTGTTGTCAGCCAAATTTACTTGGATTTATTGGTGCGGTATTTCTCTCTTTCATTGTCATGACTAGAATGCAAAGGTCGGTAGTTCTCAACATCACGGTGTGTAGCGCTTTCTCTTTCAAGATGACTGTAGTGTTACGGTTGTGATGGTTCGACTTTTGTCGGTTTTATAGATATAGAGGTCAAAGTATCTATATGTATTGAATTTTCATCATGACATGCGCCAAACGATTGAATTTTGACAAATTTTGATCAGATTTGAAGAGGGAAAAAATTCTTAGTTGTAATAAGAATTGGCCCAAGTGAATCGTTTGTCGAATCTAGACTTTGAACCCAAGAGCAAAGCGATTTGTGATTCGTGGATGCTTCTTCGAAGCACCTAAACGAAGGATGAAGGATGGCATTTCAAAAGGAGAGGGAAAACAAAAGGAAAAGATAAAGATGAAGTCATGAAGACGTATGGCTTGTGTTCGCGGCATGCAAAGCCCTTTCAGTCTCCTTCTCCCTTACCCAGCCAGCTGCCAAAGAGCAAAGCGTAGAAAGATGTCATGGTGAAGGCTTGCAGCGAGAGTAAAGCCACGCCTGCGAAGGCATCCCGAGCATCCACTTCCCCTGCCCCACCATCCATTGGTTGGTGAAACTGCCCGATCGAATGGACAAGTTTCCTCCATAAGCCTCTGCTTAATTTTCTGCTTAAGATCTTGGCTCCTTGCCTGTATAGCTATGAGCTCTCTGAGACTGAGCTTATCATGAAGTACATCACCCTTTAGTGTAAAGCTAGGTGACACCTCACAGATCAAGTACCATGATCTATTTTTTGCTGCCTTTTTGTAGATCATTGTGGAGCGAGTGTATGAACTGAACAGGTGACTGGATTATTGTGGATTTGTAGTATCCAAACTTCACAGCGCGAAGTGTTTTATATTTATGTCTGCCCTTGGTAGTGGAACGGTGAATTTCTAATGCGCGGCCAAGAAGAACTGGTTTAGTTTGGACGAATCTCTGATAGACCATGGATTCATGAGTGGTTTGTTCAGGTTATATATGTTCTTCTCATCATCCATGTCAGATTTATGTTTTTTTTTTTTTGCAATGCGTCGTTAAATGAGCATATTTTCCTCGAAACAACAAAATACAATTTTTGCCCGTTTTTAATAAGGGAACAAAGTTGCTTTCTAGAAAACAAAAGGCATCAAACTATCTTATTTTTCAGTCACCAACCTGTACTATTAGACCTTTTGTTCAGTCCTCCACGTGCTGCTATTTTATGAGCTGATATGCCTGAATGATACTCCATCCATTCAAAAATGGTTGTCGCCAAATAATTTAAATTTAATCTAGTGAATAACAACAATTGTAGAATGGAAGTAGTATATGAACTCAAGATGGTGACATAATGAAGGAAAATAGTCAGCACCACATAATGGATAAAAGCATAAAAATAAAAAAAATAAAGTAAAGAGGCAAACGATCATATGTACGCATCTTCTTGTCAACAGATGGATTTTGCTGGATGCTGGATGCGTCTGAATGTCTAAAGTGTCAACCGATTGAGCACTCAGCTCTTCTCCAACACTCCAGCTGCGTCCATCCGTATCGGTTGGCCCGTCACTCCGGCCGCCACGACCGAACCGCCGAGATGTTCACGTCGAATCCACCGAATCCAGCCTCCCTCCGGCTACCCGCACGCACCACTGCATGCCGTCGCCTACTTCCACCCGGCGTGTCTCCACGTATTCTAGTCGTGGCTTCCCTTGCCTTGCACATCTCGGCAAAGCATCCTCCTGCTTCCGCAAGCCGGCCGATCGAGTATAGTTTAATCTATCGCTCAGATCGGTGAAAGAGGTTTCTTCATGCATGGTACCTGCCGCGTGTTCGTCCAGGACGCCATGAGCAGCGGCACCAAGCGCCACCGGCGCAGGTGCCGGCTGTGGCGATGGCTCTTGGTTTCCTCGGTTCTCGCGGCGGCGGTGGCGGGAGGAGGCGCGGAGGCGACGGAGCAAGAGTTCGAGGTGCTCCGCGACGAGCGGCGCGGCTTGCTGGAACTGCGCGACACGCTGCGGTCGGCGCTGGACCTGCACTCCAACTGGACCGGCCCGCCGTGCCACGGCGCGCGNNNNTGTCGTGCGACGGCGACGGGCGCGTGGTTGGCCTCGCGCTCGACCGCGCGCAGCTCACGGGCGCGCTCCCGCGCGACGCGCTCCGTGGCGTGTCGCGGCTGTCCACGCTCAGCCTCCGCCGGAACGCTCTGCACGGCGCGCTCCCGGCGCTGGATGGCCTGCCCCGGCTCCGCACCGTCGACCTGTCCAGTAACCGGTTCTCGGGTCCCATCCCGCGCGCGTACGCCACGATGCTGCGGGAGCTCGAGCGGCTCGAGCTCCAGGACAACCTGATCACCGGCACTGTCCCGGCGTTCCAGCAACGCGGACTCGTCGCCTTCAACGTGTCCTACAACTTCCTCCAGGGCGAGGTCCCCCGCGCGCTGCGCCGGTTCCCCGCGAGCGCCTTCGATCACAACCTCAGGCTCTGCGGCAAGGCCGTGCACGCCGCGTGCCCCGAGAGACCGCCGTCATCGGCCTCTACCCCGGCTGCCGCCGACAGAAGCAGCAGCGACAATCCGGTCGTGAAGCCGGACGAGGGCATCAAACATTCGGCGCAGAAGCACATGCGATTCAGGCTGGCGACATGGAGCATCGTCCTGATCGCGCTCATTGCCGCTCTGGTCCCGTTCGCGGCCGTGCTCATCTTCCTGCATCACACGAAGAGGAGCCGAGTGGTCCGCCTCGGCGGCCGTGCCGGTGCTTCAGGTGACACTCCACTGTCTAACCCTTTATCCATTCATCTTCTCTTCGACATTCTTGAGCCTTGACAATTTGACATGGACTGCTGTTCGACAGCACAACGCAACGTGACAGGAGCAGGAGACATCAAAGACAAGGCAGAGCGAAGCGGCAGCCGGAGCACGGACTCCGGCAAGAGCGTCGAGCTGCAGTTCTTCCGCACTGACAGGGCCAGCTTCGACCTCGACAAGCTGTTCCGGTCCACGGCGGAGATGCTCGGCAAGGGCCGACTCGGGATCACGTACCGGGTGACCCTCGAGACCGGGCCCGTCGTCGTCGTGAAGCGCCTGCGCAACATGGCGCACGTGTCGCGCCGGGACTTCAACCACACCATGCAGCTCCTGGGCAAGCTCCGGCACGAGAACGTCGTCGACCTCATCGCGTGCTACTACTCCAAGGAAGAGAAGCTGGCCGTCTACGAGCACGTCCCAGGGTGCAGCCTCTTCCAGCTCCTGCACGGTACGCCGCGAGCATGCGTCGCGTCGTCTGATGCCTGCCTCGATCGTCATATATGAAAGCGTTGCTCTGTGTTTGCACGTGCGCAGGGAACAGAGGCGAGGGGAGGACGCCGCTGCCGTGGCCGGCGAGGTTGTCAATCGCGAAGGGCATGGCGCGCGGGCTGGCGTACCTGCACCAGTCGCTGCCGTACTTCCACCGCCCGCCGCACGGCAACCTGAAGTCGTCGAACGTTGTCGTCATCTTCCCGTCCGCCAAGGAGAAACAGCAGCAGCGGCAGGCCAAGCAGGCGGTGCCCAAGCTGACCGACTACGGCTTCCACCCGCTGCTCCCGCACCACGCGCACCGGCTGGCGGCGGCCAAGTGCCCGGAGTTCGCGCGCGGCGGCTGCAGGCGGCTGTCGTCCCGCGCCGACGTGTACTGCCTCGGGGTCGTGCTGCTGGAGCTGGTGACCGGGAAGGTGCCCGTGGAGGAGGACGGCGACCTGGCGGAGTGGGCGCGGCTGGCGCTCAGCCACGAGTGGTCCACGGACATCCTCGACGTGGAGATCGTCGGCGACCGCGGCCGGCACGGGGATATGCTGCGGCTCACCGAGGTCGCGCTGGTATGCGCGACCGTCGAGCCGGATAAGCGGCCCAAGTTGCCGGACGTCGTCAGGATGATCGACCAGATTGCCGCCCAGGACGGGGAACGGTCACCTGGGCCTTAGTGAATCCCGCCACAGCCAGAGCAGCATGATTGCTCGCGCAAGATCTTCTTACTGGTTCCGAGCTTACATTATTTGTAACTTTTTTTTTCCGATCACACGGAAGCTTTACATGTCAATTTTGTGAAGAATCTACTACTGTATTTCATAATTTTTTTTTCAGTTTTGTAAACATATAACGCCTCAGGAATTGCGCCATTGCTTCCTGAAACACGAACAAGATGTCTCAACATAACACCATAAATTGTTTGTTATCTCACACGTCATATACTCCTAGCAAACAACATGTTACATGAGACAATGAATGAAAATAGATTTAGAGGGAGTATTATCATGATGGATTTCAAAATATCGATTCTGTACAATTTATAGACTCCAATGTTAAAGCATTTTAATCCGTTTATCCATATTTATTTGATGTTTGAAGAACTAACGCAAGTATTCTGGTGAAGTTTTGTTAGAAACTGATATGTCCATCATGAACCAGAAGAGAACATCCAAGCGCACAACTCTTAACCAGGAAGCAATCGCCGCCGACGACCCACGCTTTGCTATCCCCATCCGTGCTCGAGCTGCGGTGCAGTTCGATCTCGCGCTGCTCCTGCTGCCCAACCCAAGTGCCCACGCGTATCCATCCGTGGGGGAAACGCGAACCAACCCGCCGTGATGTGTCCGTGACCTGGCGCCCGGGCCCCTGCGGATAGGGATGGCCGAGGCCGCTCCCCCTCGCGCAGGGCCGGGCTCCCCCGGAGACGTGCCGTCCTTCGGTCCCGCGGCGCCGACACGTGGCGCGGCGCAGCCACGTTCTAAGCCACGCGCGGGCACACACGACACCCTGGCCTCGTCGTCTTAACGCTGGCCCGGCAAGGGCAGAGCACACTTGGTCTCCGTCCGGTGGCCCTGGCTGAGAAGCAAGAAGGCGAAGCAGTGACGTAGAATCGCAGGGTTTTTCTTCGCGTGGTTTGTTCCTCCTCGGCGTCGCGATGAGCACGGGCGTGCGGCCGGGGCGGCGGTTCACGGTGGGGCGCAGCGAGGAGGCAACCCACCCGGACACCGTCCGCGCCGCCATCTCCGAGTTCGTCGGTACCGCCATCTTCGTGTTCGCCGCCGAGGGCTCCGTCCTCTCCCTCGGTACGGTTTTTTATTTTATTTTTTCCTCCGTGCACTGCGGTGAGCTTCTACATGCACAGTTGCTTGCAGCCAGCTTATACGTGCTGCATGCGCGGTGTGCAGGGAAGATGCACCACGACACGAGCACGGCGGGCGGGCTGGTGGCGGTGGCGGTGGCGCACGCGCTGGCTCTGGCCGCGGCGGTGGCGGTGGCGGTGAACATCTCTGGCGGGCACGTGAACCCAGCCATCACGTTCGGCGCGCTGGTGGGCGGGCGCATCTCCCTCGTTCGCGCGGTGTTCTACTGGGCGGCGCAGATCCTGGGCGCGATCGCGGCGACGCTGCTGCTGCGTCTCGCCACGGGCGGCGCGCGGCCGCCGGGGTTCGCGCTGGCGTCGGGGGTCGGCGAGTGGCGCGCGGTGCTGCTGGAGGCCGCGATGACGTTCGGGCTCATGTACGCGTACTACGCCACCGTGGTCGACCCGAAGCGCGGCGACGTGGGCGCCGTCGCGCCGCTGGCCGTGGGGTTCCTGCTCGGCGCCAACGTGCTCGCCGGCGGGCCGTTCGACGGCGCCGGGATGAACCCCGCGCGCGTGCTCGGGCCCGCGCTCGTCGGGTGGAGGTGGCGGCACCACTGGGTGTACTGGCTCGGCCCCTTCCTCGGCGCCGGACTCGCCGGGCTCGTCTACGAGCACCTCGTCATCCCGTCGGCAGATGCCGCTCCGCGCGCGCACCAGCCGCTCGTGCCTGAGGATTACTAGTAGTAGACAGCCTTGCTTATCAGCGCCGGCGCCGGCGACGTTCACTTGAATTCGGTTCTTGTTGCTGTTATGGCTTTGTATATGGAGTATGTATGCATCGGAACAATATATGTTTGCATGTAATAATAAGAGGCGGCATGTTCTTGCCCTATAGCCCCAGTGTAAACTTCAAGTGGTTTAGCAAGCCTGTAGTTGGTAACAAGTTTCCAAGCGTCGCTTACATGTGAGAGACCGTTGGCCCTGTGTCATGGAGACAGACACGCTCAGTATGCACGCACGGGCACTGCGATCCACCTCTGCATTCACCTGTGGGTTTTCGAGGCGCAATGACCAGGCATGACAGAGGGGCCAAAAAAAAAAAAAGACCAGGCAGGACAGAGCACCGGACACCGTACACCGCGCCCAGGACAGGCAATCTGCGCGCCCGTCGATCGACGTGTCACGCCGCTGAAGCCTGAAGCTCACACTATACATCCAGCAACGCTGCTTCAATTTGGCCTTGTCTTTCGGCACCGTCCGGGAGATCAGAGAGGTGACCGCCGACGAACGAACGTTCACGGAAGCGCTCGTCACGCCATTGCCGGGCAGGTTCACGTTGGGAAGCAAAGCACCAGGACAAAGCGTCGGCACTCGGCAGCTGTGTGCGCAGCCTCGAGATTTCCGAGCAAGGTTTAGCGGAGTTGCCGCGCACGGCTCCAATGGATGGCCTTCTTCCAATGGATTGCTACTGCTATCAATATAAATTGTGAAGGTAATCCAACAAAAGTTTATAGTAAAAGCTACTTATAAATTTATAAACTGATTGTAAGAAATATAAAATAATTTTTCTTTTCATCCTCTACTACTGCACAAAAGTTATTGATATAAGTCCCACTCATATTCCAACTCATACTATTGTGGAAGTAATTCATAACTAATGTTTGGTAAATCCCACTTTTATAGATGAGATGATCCATATATTGCCTAACCCTGACAGCCAAGGCCCGGGGCAGCCACACATTAGACCGATGCCTGACGGCAACAGATACCTGTAACCTGTGTCTTAACGGAGCAAATCACATTTCAGAAAACGACAGCAGAGCCCCCTGTTTGTCAGGGATGTTGCAGATCACTTTCACAAAAATGAAAACAGATGAACAGCATGAGCTAAATATCAGTATCTCTGTTACTGTGCCTGCAGCAAGGCTTCCAATAATCTTTACACGTTATTTCTGCAACATACAGTGAAGTGTGTTGACCACAGCCGGGCGCTTCAGTGCCCGAAAGTTATACAATAAGTGGAAAAAAAAGAAAGGACAAAAAGAAAGAGAGAAAAGAAAACACATTTACAGGTACGGCTACTATCTTTCTCTACTCCAGGTAGATGCAAGCTTCACACTTCCCTGAGCAGATGACAAGGAGTATCCAACTCGGCAAAACAATGGAACTGGGACCAGCGGGTCAGAGAAACTGGTGGTATTTTGCGAAATGTCTGGCAACCCAAGGCGCAAGCTGAGTGTTTTCAGGTTCCCTTTTGTTCTTGTTGTAGTAGTCTGACCACAAAGCCGGGTATATTTCAGGGTTGAAACCGTCACGATATACACAGAATGGCAGCCAGCCTTCACCACCGTTCAGCCTGCGCTTTCTTTCTCGAGGGTATGCCAAAGGTGCTTGTACATACCTACACAGGCGATTTCACAGAGTCAGAATTCAGGATAATTCAACAATGTAGTGCACACCTTGGTTAGAAAATGACAAGATTATTACCTGATATCGTCAACTACAGAGTCCCAACAGAAATGCGTATGCCCAAAAACATGGCATGCTGCTCCATCTTTTCTGTTACTGTGTATAGCCCTCAGTCTACTCTCCAGAAAGTCAGAGCCGATGACCTTTGGAAGGTAGGGGTAATATAGCATCCGCTTCTCAGGACATAATTCTTGCCTGAAGCGGTTGTTTAGAAGAATGTTAGTCTGGGGCAAAAGGAATATGAAGTTTGTTGGCTATCAAGACATCCTAAATTCTTAATGGACTTTGAAAAGCACTGAAGACCGAGAACACAATAGGGGCATGACCAGACAATTATGTGAGGATTGACTACATCATAGTCGTATTAATTACATAGAACACCAAATAACAGCAACTGGAAAATACAGTGATACTGCAATTGTAAACGTTGTTACTTTGTTGCAACATTAAAAATAGGAAATCTCCATGAAAAGTTCCTGGCATTACACATGCTACAAGATATTATATGCATTAACCAAGAATTGAACCAAAAGTTCAGAGGGTGATGATTAAGGGCCAGTACAGGACTTTGGAAAGAGTGGTCTGAAGTAAGTACATACTCCCTCCGTTCTTAAATTGATGTCGCCGTTGACTTTTACAATCAACTTTGACCACTCGCCTTATTCAAAAAATTTGTTCAAATGTGTAAAATTTTAAGTTGTGATTCAAATAACTCTAATGATAAATCAAATTATATCAACATATATGAAATTTATCAAATTTTTTTGAATAAGACGAATGGTCAAAGTTGAATTTAAAAGTCAAAGGCGACATCAATTAAAGAACGGAGGGAGTAGGTCTTATCTAAAACTTATAAACAGATTCCTAAAACATCCTAGAGAAATTATACTCTGGAAAATAGGCTCTACCAAAAAAAACATGAGGGATTGCCTAGTTGAAGGAATGGTCATCCCCAATATCAATTAATGTGTCTGCAAAGATTATAGATCTAGTATGGGGTAGAACAATACGACATACCAAGCTAAACTGATATAAAGCAAATTCCAGGGACTGGGATTTTCCTAGTTAGGAGACACAAGTACTGACCTTGGTACAAAGTGTGAAAACGTTAGTATCTGCTTGCTGCTCTTTTTTACTTCTTCAATAGCATCGTGATTCTTATCATTCAATTTGTCGAAGTAAAGAGCAAGATCCTCATCATCATTTCCCATGTCTTCTGGCCACTTACAAGCATGAAAGTCTTTACAAGCCTGTTGCAAAACAATTAACCTATCAGTACATAGATTGGAGGACTGATGACAGTTCTTGAAGGGCCAAGTGTATATCTGTAGTTTTGCATGTGAATCCCACGTTCTACATACATCCCATTTCACAAAATAAATAATACAGCTCTTGGTAAAACAGAATTTGGATTACAATGTAATAAGTACTTAGGCCATACAGATCAAGGAAATGAGTTCGAATTCAGATCAGAGATGGGAAAATCATGAAATTTTTTAATTTTTTGGAATCAATTTCCTATTGGATAGCTCATTTATATATATTCAAAAAAATCACAATTCCTAAATGGTCAATTAGACAGCTCATTATCTATATATATTAGAGCAGTGAACTGAGGAAAGATGGCTTTACCATGTCTAGTGAAGGAACACGCACACTATTAACATCCTTTTCCTTGTCAAAGCTCTGGAAGGGAATTTAGCAATATGAAAAAGCAGAATAACCCTGGACATGGTGCATTATTATATGGTTGGAATATTGTTGTGAGTGAAGTAAAAAAAAAAAAAAGCAACCTTGTGATACCATGAATACAATGGTATGATTCCCAAGTCACCAATTGTTCTTGGGCCTGTATCCACACCCAGCTCACTACACGCATCAAGCAATGCAGTCAGTTTCTCCAGCGAATCCATCTGGAAGAAATAGCTTGAGTAACTGAGATAGCCCACCAAATGATTCATAATAGGAAATAAGATTAATGCAGCACTCAAAGAAGAGCAAACATAACGTCCATCTCAGTTTGTATTGTAGCATTAGCATCTACTACTAATTTGGACCCCATTATCTAACCCAGTGACTAAAGTAATAGTTTCAATTTCCCCCTTCAGTCAGCAAAAACGAACAACGTTACCAGTACATCGCTATTGAAAAATAGTTCAGATAGTCTGGACAGCTACTGATTACTGAACAAAATGAACCTATTAGTAGCATTGACATTGTATTATCAAAGTATCTAAGATTAGGCGGTAAGCAGCTAGCTCACGCAAGCACTATCTAAGCAGACATTTAACTATACCACTCAATGAGTTGATGAGATTCATCAAGGGAATCGCACAGGCAGAAGCAGTCAGCATCAGCTAAGTGACGACTCACCAGTCACCAAGCACCTAACCTATGCCGGACCCCACCAAGCCAAGGCATTTCGTCAAACACCTCGCTTGCAGGGCACGGAACGCGAAGGGAGGGAGGGAGAGAAATCACGGGGGGCACTCACATAGCGGCCGCCCTCTCGGCGTAGCCAGAGGTCGTGGTTCCCAGGCACGTAGAATACGGCGCCGAACCGTTCCCTGAGCACGGCCATGGTGCGCTTGAAGTTATCCCTGGTCTCGGCGACGTCGCCGGCCACGACGAGAGCGTCGACCACCCCCTCCTCCCCGCGCCGCGCGCCGACCTCGGCGGGCAGCCGGCGCACCCACTCCATGTTCTCCTGGTAGTCGGTGTGGAGGTCGGAGACGACGAACACCCGAGTGGCCGCCGCCGCCGGGACGGCCGGCTTCCGCGGGGTTGGGGTC
>BCLH01002032.1:50981-61463 GCA_001602315.1 Zoysia pacifica
ATGGCAGCTGATCCCCGGAGTTAATGTGCCATAACGCGGTACCTGCCCTCTAGGGGTCGCTCCCGGGTGTTATCCTCAGGGTCCGGGGTCTTCGCGCCCTTGCGCGGCCATGCGATAGCCGTCGTAGATCGTTGCGGAGGGGTCGGAGCCCGTGTCATCCGACCCTCGACTTTCTCTCGTTTGAGCGATCTGTTAGGTACCCGGGGTACGTGATCCCGACAGTTCCCATGTTCCGCAGATCCATCCAACGCTATCACGCGTTTGGGTAGTAGCGCATTTCACGTTGGCGAATTCGGCGGTGCGTGCGGGATGTGGGTCCTCCGAATTGGAGGCATAAATTCAGAGCTGCTACAGTGTTTCGCGTGAGAAGAAACAGTAACCCGAGGTTATACTGTAGCGAAAATCGGATATTTCGCGCGAAACACTGTAGCGAAAATATTGTTTATATAACTTTTGCACTGAATCTGATTCGTTGATTTTCGATCGAAGCGGTTGGAGAGAGGTCCAAATTCTGAACATAGCGCCTCTGAATTTAAGCCTCGAGGACCCCGTTCCGTGAGGGAGGGGGGGGGGGGGGGCTGGTGGGAATCGTCTGTTTGCTGTGTCGTCGCAAGTCCGCTTTTTTTTAACCTTTGCTTTAACAGGGCAATCAGTCAGCTTTTGGGTTTTGGCTGGGACTACGAGCCGAGCTGGGGCCTGGCATGCATGCACGACATATTGGGTGTCCAGTATCCCTGTTGCGTCGGCATCAACGATAGTACAGTAGTAACATGTTATAATGTCCTCCCAAAACAACAAAAAAAAAATGTAGCAGAGCAGAAAGCCTTCACAAGCATCGTTGTCCGTGATACAACTCGCCAGCATCCCACACAAATTACAATTCCAGCAGAATTGTTGGCTGATGCATTAAGCAGCGGCAAATCAGAGTGGGCATGATGGTCCCAGCAAAGAAGACCACAACCACATTACACTAGTGCTACCTTTCGAGGTTATTCCTTGGATTAATTTAGTATACTTATTTCTTTGAATTAGATCGGATCTGAAGATCATTGGGGCGTGCAGCGGTTCTTCTGGTCTGAAACTCTATCCATTGAGAACTTGACTTTAGGCCATCAAATTGAGAGGACCAACGCCAAATTAGTACGAAAAGAACTTTACAATTATAGCCAAACATATGAAATGACGTGATGCTGGTGTCAAATGTCCAGTAGGGCTCCATCGATTCTTCCTCTTGACACTGCTAGAGGATCGGATTGAAAAATCAGAAATAATATTCACGCATGACCGGAGCACATGGAGGTCAGATCTAGTAAATCAAGATCCGTGTCTTTATGACTGAATGCGTCTCATAGTTTGTCCTCATCGATTTCTCAAACCTTGGTGGTCCAATCCAACGCAGAAAAAAAAAAAAACCTCGGTGCGACCTATCAAATTACTACGTTATAAAATTGTCGTCGTTTGTCGGTGATAACAATTTTGGAATAGAGAGAAAGTATGTGGTTGCTAGTGCCTGAAAGCCTCAGCAAAGGTGGGACACGACCCAGCAGGCTGAATCCGTCAGTCAAGGATAGGTACAACTCAACTATCTGGTTCTCTCGTAAGAGAGCGGCTGCAGGACCATGCAGCTCACCGGGTCATCTTGGACTCACTCTACCAAGATGTGTGGCATGTGAATGAACCACTGAGTCACTACTAGCCTGTCACTGGCTGTTGGTTAAGGACAAATGACCCGTGACCATGTTGTACTGTTTAAAGTATCATTGCATTGCAGTTGTTATGGGATCAAATACACATCACTGGTATTATTTATAATCCTGTTCTTGTTCCGTACAAAGTAGTTTTGGAGCACACATTGCAGTAGGAACCTGTTATGCGATAACCTTTTACCCTTCTCTAACTGATTTTTCTTTCACCAGCTGATGCATTGGTCAACACCGGTCTAGCGAAACTGGGTTACAAATATGTTAATATCGGTATGGATTGCTTATGACCCTGTTTTAAGTAACATATAAGCACTAGTTCTTAGCTGAAATGTTTTTTTTATCTACATCTTGCAGATGACTGCTGGGCAGAACCTAACAGGGACTACCAGGTAAGGAATTTCAAATTGTCCACAAGCAACGCTAACCACCAACCACCACCATCGTTTTCAACAATATTATCAGTGTGAACAGGAAAAAATATTTTTGGCAGGAACTTCTAGGAAGCTATTTGCTTCAGTAATAAAGGTCAAAAAAGATTTTTTGGTGCTGTCAGTATTGACAGTTGCAATTATTTCTTTCTCAGGGTAACTTTGTTGCAAATCGACAAACATTCCCATCTGGCATCAAGGCGCTCGCAGATTATGTGCATGCTAAGGGGCTTAAGCTTGGCATCTACAGTGATGCTGGGTACGCAAGTTATCAGATCTATCATTATAAGAAAACAATTCTGTTGAAATCCATGAGTCACTGAGCTCAGTGACCAGAGACCACTGCTCAGTTGTTATTAAAAACTAGCAATGAACATGAATCTAACGTTGCTTGGGTACTGCAGAACACAGACATGCAGCAACAAAATGCCAGGATCACTTGATCATGAAGAACAGGATGTCAAAACTTTTGCATCTTGGGTGAATATCCTGATGCGAAACGATACAGTGGTTGATCATCTGTTTTTCTTTTCTGATGTTCTTCTGACTCCTATCAAAACTCCAGGGTGTCGATTATCTGAAGTATGACAACTGCAACGATGCTGGAAGGAGTATCCGGGAAAGGTATCAGAGGACAGTATCTTTAGCACGGCCTATGTTCGGCCTTATATGTCAGATTGCTGAGTGAACTCTCATGGGTGACGCAGATACACTATAATGAGCAATGCCATGAAGACATATGGAAAGAACATATTCTTCTCTATCTGTGAATGGTGAGTTTCCCCTTAATGCAATTTTTTTTTTGATAGATGTGAGAAATGGTAAGTGCTACTCCATTTGATTTACTCAACTTTCTTTATATAGGGGAAAAGAAAATCCTGCCACCTGGGCAGGCAGCATGGGAAACAGCTGGAGAACAACAGAGGATATCGCTGACAATTGGGGCAGGTGCTACTCATTTCATTTCAACCTATTTGAAAAATCTACTCCGTAACTATTTAAAATGACAGGACTGATCTTATTACCACGGTATTTCAGCATGACATCTCGTGCAGACCAAAACGACAGATGGGCTTCCTATGCCGGACCTGGTGGCTGGAACGGTAAGATTGTTCTGTCTTACAGTGTGTTTAACCATTTGTTTAACTTCCAGCTGGTAAAATAGATTCTCATTCCCTTGCCCTCCCACCACAGATCCTGATATGCTTGAAGTGGGCAACGGTCGCATGTCTTATGCGGAATACCGCTCTCACTTCAGCATCTGGGCACTTGCCAAGGTACTCTATTTTCTGCATGTCAGCAATGTTTTTGCGATGTGTAACGGTTTGTATTCCGTCACTGAAAACACATGGTTTACCTTGTGCAGGCTCCTCTTTTGATCGGGTGTGACGTACGCTCAATGAGCCCACAAACTAAGGAGATACTCAGCAACTGGGAGGTGATCGCTGTCAACCAAGGCAAGGCTTCTTTTCCACGTTCTTGGAAATGATTGTATGGAGTATTCTGGTGTACTAATGCAATACCTTTCTGAACAGATAGGCTAGGCGTCCAAGGAAGGAAAGTGCACTCTGATAATGGCTTGGAGGTAGCACTCCTCAACCTCTTCTGTACTCCTAGTTGCTTTCGCGAAACCGTTTGTCCAACAGCAAAACCATATAGAGCTTTTCCTGAAGCTGAAAATGTTGTCTTGTGTTGTGTTCTGTTATAGGTTTGGGCAGGGCCCCTCAGCAACAAGAGGAAGGCCGTGGTCCTCTGGAACAGGCAGGGCTACCAGGCAACCATCACCGCTCAATGGTCGCTCATCGGGCTTGATCCATCAGCCTCCGTCACTGCCCGCGATCTATGGGCGGTAAGCTTTCCTTTCCTTACATCCCCAAAACCATATTCGTAGTAGAGAACTGGAGAAGGTTGTTTGGTTCAGACTTCAGATTTCTGGAGCTCATTTTGACGTGTGCCCCATTGTCGTGCGCAGCATTCCTCGTTCTCGGCTAAGGGACATTTATCCGCCTCTGTGGCGCCTCACGACTGCAAGATGTACGTCCTGACGCCAAAGTAACTGAAAGCGGAGAAGTGCAGCGTCCGCACAGTGGGACGCAGCCATTCGATCAGGATTCAGGGAATGGGGTATCGGTATCCATGAAAGGATTGCTAGGAAGGAGACCCCATTACAGAATACTGGTTATAGTGGTATGCAGAATTATCAGTTACTGTAAGTGTAGTATGTAATGTGCTGTCGAATGCCGGCGCTCGTAGTACTGTATGATGCTAAAATGAAAGTTGCAGCTGTAATATAATCGATTGCCTACTATATCTCTACGAGGATGGGGTTTTTTTTTTTTTGGTTTCGCCTGAATTTCAGGGAATGGAAGGACTAATGAGCCTTCTAAATTTTTTCCTATGCGAAGCGGGAAAAAAATTAACGCGAGCATTGAGAGAATACGATGCCTCGTTGTGGAGGCTGGGCGCCGGCGGCGCGGTCGCGAGACAGCACCCCAGCCACCGGTTCCGATTGATCGCCGACGGACGCTGGGAGACGTGCCTTCGCTGGTGGCGGTGGGCACCTGCGGTCCTGCTCGCCTCGGCAGAAATCGCCGTGTCTCCCGCTCGCCGCTCGCCGGCCTCCGCCACGCCCAAATTACAGCGTCCAGTCAGGGAGACATGGACCATGGCCTTGGCCATACCCAACACAAGCCCACAGAGAAAACTAGTACGGGCCTAAATAGTCACCGGACAATTGCTGCAACCATTAATCGCGATCCAACGGACGCCTCTTTTGACCCGAATCTCTTGTTCAGCGCCTCTGCTCTGGGCCATTCATCTACGCTAACCCAGAAGGCCCACACAGAAGCCTAACTGCCCGCCGCAGCGACGGCCTGCCGGCATCCTGTCCATTCCACGGAACTCACCTGCCACTGCCATGCGCCGGCGGCGCCAGCCCCGCCCCGTACAACATCTAGACGGCCGTTGCGTGCGGGGCTGGGTATTTAGACACCTTGCTAGCTCCGCCATCTCAGCTGCATGTCAAGGATGTAAACTGAAGTAGCTGAACTGGTTAGTGTAGGCTGACCGGGAAGTGGCCGCGATTACCGGCGGCGGGAGCGGCATCGGGAAGGCAACAGCAGCGGAGTTCGCGAGGAAAGGCGCGAGGGTGGTTACGCCGGACGTCCAAGACGTAGAGCTAATCGCCGCGGCCGGGGACCTCGCGGTCGCGCGGCACGCCCGCTTCGTTCTGCAAACTGCAACGCCGGCGTCGTGGGCTCCTCTTCCGGCATCCGCGCGGGCTCGGCGCACCCTCGACCTCGCGGATTTCGACGGTCGCGGGAGTCAAGCAGGCCGCGCGCGTCATGGTCCCGCGCCGCGGCGGCAGCAACATCTCCACGTCCAGCGTCGCGACCGTGGTGGGCGGCCTGGCAAGGTCGCACCTCCTGCGTATACTGTGTCGAACTCGAAGGCGGCGGTCGTGGGCCTCGTGCGCGCCATGGCGGCGGAGGTGGCGCGCGCCGGGGGCTCGCCCAGCCACATCCTGTTGCCGCACACTGCACGCAGTGGTATTCCCGCGTTCAGGCGTCCAGCTTCGGTACAGTACTCAGATCAAACGGAGGATTCACTGACACTGAGTTCCTGGTCCCACGTGTCAGTGACAGATACACTGTTGCCGCAGAATCTGTGCACCAAGCGGACGAACGGACCAAAAAGATCCCACCCCCACCTGTCCGCTGCGCCACGACGCGCGCTGCCCGCCACTCCCGACTCCCCTCGCGCCGGCCGGCTAGGAGCCTCAGCCTCCGGCCACGATGCCGGCCGCCGCCCGTCTCGCGTCCACCCGCTTCCTCCTCCTGCTCCCACCCCTCCCTCCCACGACGCCTCGCTACCCACCGCTCGCCACCCAGCGCCGGCCGTGCGGCTCCTCCATTCGCCTCACGGCCGCGCGCCGCGAGGCGTCGCCGCCCTCTCCGGCCGACGCGGTCGACTGCGTCGGCACGGGCTCGGACGTGGAGTGCGTAGTCGACACCGGCGCCGAGCCCGTCCTCCCGCGCCCCGCCGCCACGGAGGAGCAGGGAGGGAAAGGTGGAGTGGAGGAGGCTGGCTCTCCCGCGTCGCTCGCGGTCGCGGGCGGGGAGCTCTGGGAGTGGGCGTCCCTGGTGTCGCCCTTCTTCTTCTGGGGCACGGCCATGGTGGCCATGAAGGGGGTCATACCCCGGACGGGGCCCTTCTTCGTCGCCGCGCTGCGGCTGCTCCCCGCCGGCGCGCTGCTCATTGCCTTCGCCGCCGCGCGCGGCAGGAAGCAGCCGTCAGGGTGGACCGCTTGGTTTGCGGTCGCAGCATTCGGCCTTGTCGACGCAGCCTGCTTCCAGGTGCTGGCATGCCCGCGAGCGCAATGTTTTGATAGCATTGCAAATCAAAGGCTCGAGCTCTTTTTTGGCCGTATGGTTATATGTGATGTTCTTTAACAAGCAGCATCGGTTGTTGCTTCGCAGGGCTTCCTGGCGGAGGGCTTGCAGAAGACGTCAGCGGGGCTTGGGAGCGTAAGGCGAAACCCATTCCCCTGTGCTGTTCTTTAGATCGTCAGGAAAGCATTTAGGCTTGTCATTTGGCCTGCTGAGCATGTTGCCCTTATGAAACTGAAATCTCCATTGCAGGTCATAATTGATTCTCAACCGTTGACAGTTGCTGTTCTTGCTTCCCTGCTCTTTGGAGAGTCAATTGGTGCAATTGGAGCTGGAGGGCTCGTACTGGGTGTCATCGGACTTTTGCTTCTTGAGGTTTGCGTTTTGCTGATGCGTATTAAAAATATTCTCTATGCATTAATTTAGATTGTAGACTGTGGAGTTAAGCCATGGATGTCGATCATGATAACAATTTGCATTGACGATGACTGAGCACTATTTTCTACAGATCCAGTGTTTTGATTGAAAACAATAGAGCAGGAGATACCTTGCAGCAACAGGTGCTTGCTGTTTATAGTCTCAACTGTGTGTATTACACATGCATAACTGGATTTTCGACACCTTCGTAATAATATTTAAATTTTAAAATAATAGTCTAATTGTGCCACTTCTGATTTCTTTACTCTGGTACAATGTGAAAGTGGGTATTTAGTGTCACATATCAATATATCGTCTATAAAATGGTGGAAAGATATATCTGGTCATTTGAACTTTATGAAACTCAGACATGGAGTAAAAACATAATGCTTCCTTTTGCACATTGTTTGCTTAAATTTTATGGAATCTGTATATCAGTAGCTGTGTTTCAGGTTCCAGCACTGTCACTTGATGGAAACGACACAACAATCTGGGGAAGTGGGGAGTGGTGGATGTTCCTCTCAGCTCAAAGCATGGCAGTTGGAACTATTATGGTCCGCTGGGTGTCAAAGTATTCAGATCCAATCATGGCGACAGGATGGGTATGCTATGGACAGATGAATACACGTTCACTATATTATTGAGCAAATTCCTGTATGCCATTGAAAATCTAACCCGTTACCTGCCATGGAAAATATCCAAGTTCCTTCCTTGCCGCCCATCTAATTTTTACGCCTCCTGTGCCACTGCTGTTAGTTTTCCTCTCTAACAGTGTTAAAGGGCACTTGAAAACATAAAAATACCCCTGCAAGCAATACATACGAAATTTTGCTTAGATTCCTTGAATGCCATTACATGCCAAAGGCCAAGAACATTGATGCACTCACCAGGTGCAGAATATTTTTTTCAAACATCACATTAGAATTCTCAGTAGAAAATATCTTAGAATCCTCATATCAGCATATGTATTCTTAATTATGTAGTGGTTCCATCATAATGTAGATGCTCCCTTGAGTGCAGGATTGTAGCTATGTATCTTTTTTACATAGTTTCAATAGTTGTTGGAATTGGCTGACACTGCTTTAACATTAAACGCTGACATCCACGTGTTATGGCAGCACATGATAATAGGAGGGCTTCCTTTGCTGGTTATATCTGCTCTTAATCATGATCCTGCTCTGAGTGGACACCTTCAAGATCTCACATGGAGTGATGTATTAGCACTTGGCTATACATCTATATTTGGCAGTGCTGTCAGCTATGGTGTGTACTTCTACAATGCTACAAGAGGTAAAACTGCTACCCACTACTCTGGTGTTATCAGTGTTCCTGGTACTTTCTTACTTGCAGGAAAAATAAACTGTATTTTTCTTACTTGCAGGTAGCTTAACCACACTTAGTTCTCTTACTTTCTTAACTCCCATGTTCGCATCTATTTTCGGGTAAGATCCTTCAGAATGAGTTACAGTACTAACCTTTCACAACCACAAGTCACTTTTATTCTCTTGACCAGTGTTTGCCACCTTCTTGCTGTGCAGATACATCTTCCTGGGGGAATCCTTTTCACCTGTACAAATTTGTGGTGCACTTCTCACATTGGTTGCCATCTACATGGTTAACTACAAAAGTATTGTAGGTGAGAAGTAAGAAGCCACTGCATACATGTGCAATGTCTATCACGTACGGGAGCTACACGCAGCAGCGAGACCTATAACCACTCATTGGAACCAGAGTAACAACCTGAAGTTAGTACTAGTTGTTTGTGAGTAGCTAGGACACGGACAATTCATATGCATTGGGAGAGTGATGCAGGCTCCATCTGGTTATACACTGAGAGAAGTAATTGAAACTGGAGCAAACAACTGAAAATTTTTCATCAGGTGATTAGCAAGATAGGATAAAGCAATCATCTTTTCTCTCTGTTGGCGCATTGCTTGCTTATGTCAAGCTGGAAAAACTTGATTGTACGTCATCAAATGATAATCCATCAACTAATCTCATGCAACTATGGAAAACATGATTAGAGTACACTCCGCAGCTGTTACTTGTTATCTGTAGTGTGTCGTTAGTTCCTTTGTACTCATACTGAAAGCATGGGAATAGTTCATGGAAGGACTGGACCTGTATATGCCGATTTGGTTCTGTTGATTATGCAAAGCATGTATCACCTATCACTCTCGGGATTGTTCTTTCCTTGATGGATCTGAAGCTAATATTTTCTTTGCGAAATAAACTGTGAAGCTGTTCTTTATGAGGATTGAGGATCCGAAGCATTAACCCTTAACAAAGAGTACAGCTCTTACTATACCACCGATAGTACAAATCTGGCAAACAATAATCGCTCCAGATTCACAAGGTTCCCAGATACTGGAAGCATTCCTTTCAGAAGATGACATTCACAAATCTGGAATTGCTATTGTTTGCAAGTTCCTCCCACAGAAATTATGCAACTATCTTGATTCAGAGCACAGCTCAATAACACGACAGATTGAAAAGTGCCGCACGCAACTGCCTTACTGTATAGGGAATGAAATTGTCACATTGATGCAGGTCGAACTAGTCTTCACAAGCGATTTCATCCTGGACTAAATCCGCCATGGCGCTAAAAAAAAAAAACTAAAAATACATACGACAGGAACTATAATATGGATCCAACCACAACGCCGGATACCAAATTAGTTGCAAAACTTCTGTACAAATCAGTTACATCTTCAACCAGGAAACAGAAAACCTTTCAAGTCCTGACAAGTTTAGTATTCACTGCAACAAACTAAAGCAGTGTATGCCTATCCGCGAATGTTAGACTTACTTTTACCAGGGCACTGTACCATAAACATTTGCTACCCTTTTCGATGTTGTAAGTAATTATAGTAGCTCCAAGTCATCCCCCATGTGCTTCTTTGCAAGCTCCACTAGATACGTGGCTCACATGGGGTGAGTGACGAAGAAGTTGAAGTCATGATGCTGGACAGCAAGCTGTTTAAGCCAGGAGTCCGCCGCGCTGAAGAGGGTGTCCATCCTTTTACGATCTCCTGTCCTTGGGTTGGTCCAGAGAGAACCTTGTACCTTGTGTGCTGCAAGCCCAAAGGGAGGGAGTGATACTGTGTTGGTCTTTTTATCCAAATAGCCATTTCTTTTACCATCGGAAGCTGGATGGCAACAGCCATTAGTCATGGTCTCAAGCACCTGATCTGTACACAGGAAACATAACACAGGTCAACCATGGGTTGTAGCAGCTGTGATTAATAAGAAATATAGTATCTAACAGTTCCTGAAAATTAAAGTCCAAACGTGCACTGCATATTGCTGTCATGCCAAAGATCTGGCTTGATTTTTAGCCTAATATTTTTGTCTGGCGAAGTGGACACATGGTATGCCTCAGTGCTTTTGCACAAATGGCAATCCAAGTCAACTTCATCCAAAGATGTGCCACAAATATATAAAAGAAAACATTCATGCTATGAAACATATATTTCTATTTAAGAAACAATGTCACATCTAAGCACAAGCAAACTTATGGTCAAAACAAGGCTGCCTTTTTCCTCT
>BCLH01002033.1:14419-34731 GCA_001602315.1 Zoysia pacifica
TTATCATTAAAGTTATTTGAGCCATGACTTAAAATTTTATGGATTTGAATTAATTGTTTGAATAACACGAAAGATAAAGATGATATTAGAAATCAACGACGATATCAATTTAAGAATAAAGGGATTATTTCTTCTTATTACTTGCATCATATATATTGTACATTACTACATTGTAGCGATTTTATCAGACAACTTTTATATTTTCACATGGTTTTATTGCTAATTAAAATAATTTCATCGTTCATTATGGATTTTTGGATGCCACGAGGTGACCTCAATAACAAACTGAAATTTATAAAAAATTGAATACTCTATTTGCAGTGCCTTATGGCTTGACCTTAGGTCACGGTATTAATTCATTTTGCATTTGCAAAAAGCTAAAATAATAATAAAAAAACAAAACATCGCAATAATTGGGCCCCAAAAAGGCAAAAATCAAGCGAAAAAGTTGCTGGATTTAGGGCCAGCTCGCACGCAGTACAAGCTGATCCTGCACACTGCACTCTTCTTTCCTCTCGCATAAACCCTAAACCACCGCATCCCCATTCAATTTCGCCATGGAAGCGGACGAGGCCTCGCCGCCGCCGCCTTGGATGGAGAATAAGTCGGCTGCAGCAATAGAGGCCTCGTCGGGACCTCTCGCCGCCGCGGCTTCCCGCCTCGCCTCCCGCTCCCGCGCGCTCCCGTCGTCCCGCGACTTCCACTTCTACAACAACTTTCCGGACTTCAAATCCTCAATCGGCGCCGCCGCGGCCCGGGCGGAGGACTGCCTCGGCATCCTCGGCGCCGCGCCGCTCCTCCCGAAGCAGCAGCCGCCGTTCCCCGGGGGCGGCGATCTCGACGACGCGCACGACTGGCTCGTCGCCCTCAATGACGATTTGCTTGAGCGGTTCGGCGCCTCCATGGATGAATTCAAAGAGCTGAGAGATAAGGAGGAGAAGGACGGGCGGAGGGCCGCGCCACAGGTCGCAGCGGTGGGGGCAGGGGACGGATTCCAGGTGGTGTATGGGAAGAAGAAGAAGAAATTGGCCGGTCGGGATGAAGAAGTTGAGAAGATTGAGGCTTTTGGTGGCTCTGGCTCGGTGAAGATGGTGACCAAGGACAAGGCTGCCAACCCAGGGACCAAAGCCAAGGTCCCCTTCCACATACCCACCATTCCAAGGCCGCAGGACGTGTACCACATTGTGGTGGACAACAGTAGCAAGCCATTCGAGCATGTCTTGTTGGAGCAGAGCAAGGATGGTTCCCGTGCCATCCATCCACTGGTTAGTGTTCTGCCTGCTTATTTTGTATTATTTTTTACAGGACGCTCATGTTGTGTTAATCTCGTATCAAAGCAAGCTTACTTATAACGCCTTACGTCACTGCTGAGTTGTAAAGGTAACCGGCTGTCATGGTGCCTATAAATTGGGATTAGTGCTGTTGTAATGCAAAAATCCACGGAAGGAATAGAAAAGGCCTTCTTTTAAGTACGGATTATAGAATTTGTAGGATCAGGAAGCTCATCAGGTGTCATACATAAGGCTGAATATGGATTAGGAAAGAGTAACTTGATTCCAGGTTTCCTGTGCTTTTGCCTCATGGCAACCTATGGATTAAATATTGTAGGTGGCTGAGTTCTTTGAGCACGTGGGAACTGGATAGGCCACAAATATAGTGTGGTTGTAATAAAGAAAACTATGTGTGTAGAAAAAGATATGTGTTACGGTGCTTGGGAGGTACTAGAGGTAACTCTCCCTCCTCAATTAATCTTAACCATTGATTTTTAAAAATTGGTACCGGGTTCATCATTTTTGGTACCGGGCCTACCAGTTTGGTACCTTTGATTAGGTACCTCTCTGTTTTTAACCATTAGATCTGATCAAATAGATGGCTATGGTTAATTCCAAGCATTGTAACATCTCTCGTAGAAAAAATAAAGGGCAGAAGAAGCATTATCACTGGTGTTGCTAATGTAAAGTCAGCATTACTAAAGTTAGAGAAATATTCCGTCTTCCTTGTTCTGTATTTGTATATCAATTGTGCGAAACAACTGATCTGCAAGTGCACTTTGTATATGCAGGAGAAACTTCCCATGGAACAATTAATTGACAGAAATGTTCCTGATAATGAGCCAGTAAAACCGTCTGCTTTAGATGATACTCTTTTTACGTTTGTTGATGACCTTAAAATGTTGGAGGCGCTAGCCGCAAAGCTGAAGGATGTAACTGAGTTTGCTGTAAGTAGTTTTACTAGTACCAGCTCAGCCTTGGCTTTTTCAGCTTTCTAATAATGATTGATAGCTTTTTTTCTTGTTGCTTCCAATTACCCATTTATCACTCCTTGTTTGATAAGTTGTTTTTTCTTGGACATTACTGTCATAATGTTTCTATTCTACTGATATGTATTCAGGAGTTTCATTTACTTTTGAATGTAATATCAACTAAGGTAATAACTAATATACTGCAAGTTCTGGCTGTCACATAATTTTGTACTGGGATTGCATACTGTGTATTTGCATTGACACTTAAAGCTCATTTTGCACTACACATATTATCAACGCACGATTTGTGATCAGGATCGACAGATATTTTGGTTCGGTGGGCGCTTTGCTTGGATGAAGATTAATCAAGAGAGAGACGATTTAGACTGGTTCGGGTCTCCCTAATGATAACAACTCTATGTCCAGTGTACTGTGTATTGAATGCGGTGGTGAATAGGTGATGAGAGAGTCCTCTTTGTATCTCTTCCCTGGTCCCTTTTATAGTCCAACGGGTTGGGAGTTACAATTAGATTTGTTTATGCCGCAATGGGCATTAATGGACTTAATGAAGTATTAAATCTGGGGGTTACTAGTGTCAATTAGTAATGTAGCCGTTTCTTTCGCCTTGAATGAGTATTTGATGATGCCAGCCATAAATCCTCTTGACCAGCATTCGTGCAGAAGTCACCCTATCTCCATATAATAATTCGAGACCTTGTTTTTTCTCACATGAAGTATTCTATGGAAGCAAGCAAGCAACCAACAGTCTAAGTTTATGTTGATATATTCTTCATATGAGCCTATTGTTGTTATGCCATATCTACTGCTGAATTGCATAATGATTGTCAATTTATATGGTAAAATTGAGACCTGGACTGATTTTCCAACTCAATTCGTCACCATTTATAAGATAAATTCAAACAATTTTGTGATACGTTTGTGTAAAATGGTTGCCTATTGTGGAACGGCGCCGGGGGCTTCAGCCCACGGCATGGGAAGAGAGAGACCTACTCTTCTTCCTTGCCTTCTCTCTCTCTACCCGCAGCTGCCTTTATAGCCATAGGCGCTGAGGGCAACTAACCTTAACAGACTAACAACATGATCTTATCCACTAAAACTAACAACCTGATCTTATCTTACTAACAAGCTAATAACCTAATCTTACTAACAAACTCTTAAAAAACTAACTAATTAACCGGTGCTGCTGGACAAGGGTGTTGTGGATGCCACAGCACTACACCCCTCCCCAAAGACAGCTTGTCCTCGAGCTGTCCTATGGTGGCCATGCTGTTGCTCCTAGTCCTAGCTCCCATAACATTGCCATTAACTGCACTTGTTTCTCTATGTTGCATTCTTGGATAAAATTATTTTCTTAGTGCTTGATGCTTATGTATTAACTGAAATACTTTTTCTTTTATCCTTTCAGGTTGATTTGGAACACAACCATTACAGGTCATTTCAGGGACTGACATGCTTGATGCAGATTTCAACAAGGAAAGAAGACTTTATTGTTGACACTCTTAAGCTCCGCAAGTATCTCGGTGATTATTTAAGAGGGTTTTTTCTAGATGCAACCAAGAGAAAGGTACAAGATGCTCGCAATGTTCACTCTGTGTGATGACATGCCTGAAAATGTTGTTTCTGATTGCTCTCATGACAAATAGGTAATGCATGGCGCAGGTCATGATATAATATGGCTTCAACGAGACTTTGGCATATATGTATGCAACCTTTTTGACACGGGACAGGTATGGTGCAACTGGATGGTTAGCTTTATGATTCATCCATATCACTTCTTTTTCTTTTACTTTTCATTTTCACATAATGGCATCATAGTCATATTTGCATAATTTTGATGTTTTGTCAACTGAAGCTTGATCTATCCTCACAGGCTTCAAAAGTCTTACAGATGGACCGCAACAGCCTGGAGCATCTTTTGCAACATTTCTGTGGAGTAACTGCAAACAAAGAGTATGTGATTATATCTTATTGCTTCTAATGCAAACTTTTCAATCTACCATGTACTGGGAGCTCGAGAAAACATGACTAAGACACACATTTTGCAGATATCAGGCTGCAGATTGGCGGTTGAGGCCGCTTCCTGATGAAATGATTAAGTATTGTGCCTCGACATGTCATCTGGATTTTTTTCTGTTATATTTTATTTATTATCATCTTTTATGTTCTGACTCTGCTCTGGACAATCATTCCATCAATTTTATACTAATTGTGGTTGCTTTGTGCAGGTATGCTAGAGAAGATACACACTATCTGTTGTATATATATGATCTAATGAGATTGAGACTGGTAAAGGAGTCATCAGGTGAAACTGATAATCTTTTAGAGGTAAATATTTATTTACTGTCTTTTCCATTTTCCCTCTCTATTACTCAACATTACTTGATTGCTCTTCTTTTCTCTCTGTGCCTTTTACCTGCTCTCCTGGATTAATATCTATAGAGATGCCACTGACCAACAGTTTCCTGTGTTATAGTAGGCCTTTTTATTTATTTCATTTTTCTTTCTCTGTTTATTAATCTCAGACGAGTGCAATAGATTTGAGTGCTTGTTCGTCTGTTAGAGGAGTGATGAGCCTTATATTGTGAATTCATATCTTATTTTATCTTTCCCTGAATTGTTGCAGTCCTGGTACTTGGATGTGTGCTCTATGTTATGAAGCTGATGTTGAATTCTTGTTGCATTTTTGCTACTTACGACATCACTTCCTTTCCTGAACTGTGTGGCCATATATTATACGAGCAAATAAATTGATATTCTTTTATGATTTATGATTGCAGGTGTATAAGCGCAGCAATGAAATTTGCTTGCAACTATATGAGAAGGATTTACTGACTGACTCATCGTATTTGTACATTCATGGGTTCGTATTTGTTTATGTCACTTTAGTTTTATTCAATCTGAAAATATATTGAAGCTTTGTGACCCAAATTTTATTAACTACAGGTTGAAGGAAACTGAACTAACTGCAAGACAGCTTTCAGTTCTTTCTGTAAGTACAATTGATCCTTTTGTAACGTCTGCATGACACTGGTTTTGACTCTTTGATGACTACTCAGCAGTTACTAGGTTACTAACATATGGACTTTTATTGGAATTTTCGGAAATGGATTCTAGTTGCCTTGGATGATTTTTCAGTGATAATCTGTTCTAGGTTCATGTTGTGCATGGTTTTATAGATCTTGGAGATACTAATTGATATTTTTTGTTAAATTAATATCTTATTTTCTTGTATACATGTTTGATTGACTGCCAGTTAAAACCATTTACTGTGTAAAGGAACCTATGATGAAATAATTCCATTTCACCTCATTATTTCTCCCTTGCAGAGTCTATATAAATGGAGAGATGGGCTTGCTCGTGACGAGGATGAGAGCACTGGCTATATATTACCAAATAAGACTCTACTTGAGATAGGTACCGCTGTTCCCAACATGTTTAGGTGCATGGCTTTACCTGTCTTTTCTAACCTTTTTCTTTGCATTTTGGATCTAAAGCAAAACAAATGCCAGTGACAACTGGGAAACTAAAAAGAATAGTTAGATCAAAAAATCCATTTCTTGAGCGCCATATCAACCAAGTCATGTCCACTATAAGGACTGCCATGACAAATTCGGATGCTTTCGAGAGTATAGCGGAGCAACTAAAGAAGGGCAAGCTGGAGGAGGTTTGTTAGCCAGTTTTATGTTGATCCATCTTCTACCTCATCATGAGATTTTCTACTCAGGCTGCAGAACTTTTGAATTGAGCATGCTGTTTTGTGCAGTTAAGAATGGCAAATGTGAAAAACAGCAGTGAAGACATTGAAATGATCCCTGCTGTCAACGCTGATAACAGTGAAGATCTGAGTGATGAACCTGCTGTTGTTTCCGCAATGATTACAGATGATGGAACTGCTTCTCACTGTATGGAAACTGTCACAAGCGAAGCTTCTTTACAAGATATGCAGCCAGAGGACATCATGTCTGAAACTAAGAATTCAGGAACTTCATCGGGCTTGACTGGTTCAGCAGATAATGAAATATTAAGCAATGGTGTTCAGCGGCAAGTAAGAAAACAAAAAATATTGACATCTGTTCTTATATATTTTTTTTTCTCCCGTTTATTAAGCTGCATTTGACAGGTAGCAAAGGCGACTGTTCAAGTATCAAAGAAGCCTACAGCTTTTGCAGCTGTGTTAGGAAAACCAGCTTCTGGTAGAAAGCCAAATCTGTTTCCAGGGTTTACAAGTGGTCAGGTATTGTTTGTTGTTTGTTGCATACATTTTTCTGTATTAAGAATGAAGATCTGAGTAGTGAAGGTATTGCAAATCCTTTATCTAGGAAGAAGAAATTGCCTTGAATCAGTTTAGCCTTTTTTTTTTTTTTTGAAATATGACTTAGAAATTATTCAAAGTGCATCCCAGTTCAAACTATGGAAGAGTCTTGAATTTCTCTTGACTTGTGGGGTTTTGAGCAGTTATTCAGTTTGTTAGTCGTTATTTGTGTCCGTTCTTGTGTTTGCCAGTTTGCTTAAGGGCCTATTTGGATCCGTGCGACTAATTGTTAGTCCGGATAAAAAATTAGTCGAATAATTATTAGTCCATTGCCTGTTTGGAGGAAGGACTAATTGTTAGTCTATCATCCAATAAAATGTCTGTTTCGCCCTTGACTAATGGACAAGGTTTTGTATGTTTCCGATTCTGATAATTGAATTTCGTTGTTTTCGAGTTGGTTTCTGAAAAAAATTAAGGGTATTTTAGGTTTTTTATTGTATCCACGAATTGTTAGTCGCAATTAGTCTCAATTAGTTCACCTGGATCGACTAATTGGAAAACAATTAGTTCATGGTTGGACTAAAAATTAGTTCCCCTATTTGGAAGAAAATGACTAATTTTTAGTCGGCAAACAATTAATCGGCCGGATCCAAAAAGGGCCTAAACAAAGGAGAGACACTTTTCAATATTCTGTACATACTTAGTAGTTTGCTTTCCTTTAACTAGCTTAGAGCAATACAACATAATAGGACTTGTGCAAGTTTCACTAAATGAGAGAAACAATTGCTAGAGGATGTATGCGCGTAGTACTTGCTATCTGTAGAGTGTAATATCAGTACAACATAATAAGGCTTGTGATCGTACTGATTGGTGGTGCATTGGCTTGATGACTCTTATGTCTTGTTCTGTTTTCTCCATCAAATTTGAATTTTTCCTAAAAGCTTTGGTTGCTAAAAGTTTTGTAATGAATGCATAAGTGGTCAGAGTCATTCCTGGGTTTTGTTACCTATTTATCCATTGCAGGGTAAGAGTAAGGTGGACAAGATAGTGTCATCGGTGGTATTACCTTTTCACCATTTCTCTGGTGCTGCAAAACCTCCATCAGATGTACTTCCAATGAAAGAACCGCTGCACTCTGAACCAGAAAGCATCCAACAGAGAGATCCAGCCTGTCAGTTGGAAGAAGTGATACAGTTGGACACTGGGACAGATGATCCCGAGGTTCAAGAAAATCAGAGAGATGGAAATTGTGAGCCTGAAGACACAGAAATGTCCGAGGCCCCTCCAGAGGTTCCCTCTGCCCCTGAGCAACAGTTCCGTTCACTCAACGATGAAAGAAACCTTAAGCAGAACTCTAAGACACCTCAAGAGCCTGAGTTTAACGAGCACTTGAAAGTTTTTGATTATGCTGAAGCTAGAAAAAATGTTTCATTTGGTGTGCCTAAAGATGAGAGGCGAAAAGACGATACAGTTGCCAGGGCAATAAACATAGATTCTGGCAATAAACAAAGGACAAACAAATCAGGCGGGGTTGAGACCGGGGGCAACCTCCAGAATCCGCGAAGGCGGCAGGCCTTCCCGCCTTCTGGCAATAGAAGTTCCACATATCACTAGTAGTTGAGTTGTGTAATTGACGGCTGTATTGTTCCATCATTTACTGGTGAAATTGTATGACAAGAGAGTACACATTATATGACATGGACATATAGACGGGATATTTTGGGAAACAGAGGAACTGAAGAGGTTTATCTGTCCATCGTGAGAAACCATGAGGTCTCCTTCGTTGTGGTGGCCTGGTGTTGGCTAACAGAAACTTAACGGTGGCTAACGTTAGCTAATGTGGACTTGGTTAATTTCACAGGATTAACTGACTCGTGCAGGTTCATATTTGTTGTTCATACACCTTAATCTATTGAAATAAAACCATGCAAATTCGGCACCATAATATATTGTTCTACTCCATATATTTATTGGTAGTCATAAATTAAAAATAATAATGTTAGGTCGTGAGGCGTATATATACTTCTGTTTTGCATGACCTTGTAATTACGCAAGGTGCCCTTGTTTTTTAATTATAATTTTACAAACTTTAAAATATATTATCAATGTGTTAATCATAAATAGAGGTTTTAATAATATATTTTAAATTTTACAAAATTATAATAATATGTATTAAGTTAATCTATTTATAAATGATGGATGTTCAGGTTAAGTTTTGACATATGCAAGTTTAAAAAACTAGAACAGTAACCATTTTTTATATGATTAAAAGCCGATTGGTTGATCGGTAAAATCAACCAGCTTACTTTCTTGCTGTAATATCTATATCTATTTTTTTAAGTAAAAATTGATTAATCCGATGAAACGAAAACCACAAAAATTAGCGGGTTTGAATGGTTTTCTAAACCTGGTACAGGTGGCTGACGATCTCTTCCCCTAAGGAGCTGTTTTTAAGTGTTCATTCATGGGAATACGAGTCCTGTCCTGCTGTGATGGGAAAATGCAGCTGAGCCGGAGAAACCGAGGAAGTCAATGGCGTACCACTGCCCGCTCTCATCTCATGTGAAGCAAAGTCAACCACCCTGCACTCGATCTCGATTCTCCGCACCTCTCCTCTCCAACCCCAGCATCGCCGTCGTCCTTGGATGACAAGGCATGGCTTGGCCGGATTTGCAGTGCCTTGTTCGTCGGAAGCCGGCGACGGCGAGCTCCGCTGGCCAGCCCGGTGAAGCGGACGCGGGCGGCGGCCAGCGCCTCGCGCAGACGCTGTCCGTTCCGTACCTCACAGCAATCGGTATTAACTAGCCACATTTGCTTTCATGTTATTCCAAAGCTACTACTCTGTTGTTTCTGTAAACACATTAACCCTGCAAGATTGCAATCTGGTTGCTCGCTTTCTTGATTGCTCTGAGATGACGCGACCTGTATCCTTGCACTTCATGCCTGCATTTCTTGTAATTGGGTGCGTGAGTGCTGACCTGTTGTGTTGCATTGATATGAACCGGCCACTGCTGTCTGAAATCTTGATCATTCTTCTTGAACAACTAAGAAAATAATTTACAGTCAGATGAGTCGTGTAATTAATCTGGGAAACTGTTTTGCATCTTACTGCCACATAAACTTCAGCATTATATAGCCGGTTCCAACTCCCGTGGTATAGTTATTATGATTAGAATTTAGAGTAAGCATTGTTTCTCGAGAGGATAGTCTCTGCCTCGACAGAACCTACTTTCCCTTCTAGGCAGTAGGCATTGAGCAGCATATGCTGAATTCCCCATGTCTTTCACTGACTGTTAGGTGTTGGCTCGACGATGGGTGCCGGTATCTACGTCCTGGTTGGAACCGTGGCTCGTGAGCACACGGGGCCAGCCCTGACACTGTCGTTTCTGATAGCTGGTGTCGCCGCTGCTCTTTCAGCGTTGTGCTACGCTGAGCTCTCATGCCGCTTCCCTTCAGCAGGGAGTGCCTATCACTACTCCTACATTTGCATTGGAGAGAGGTACAAGTATAAATTTCTAAATCACATTCTAAATGAGCTGTGGCTTTTTGCTCACATTTTTTCTTTCTATTCGCTTGATGACGATCAGTGTTGCTTGGCTGATTGGTTGGGCCTTGATTCTTGAGTACACTATTGGGGGGTCATCAGTGGCACGTGGCATATCTCCGAATTTGGTAATGTTCGATGTTAAGCTCATTGATATATGAACTTTTCATAATCAGCAACTTTATTTCCTTTCAGGCACTATTTTTTGGTGGCCAAGACAAATTACCCTTCTTTTTGGCCCAAATACATATCAAAGGGCTTGATACCCCTGTTGATCCTTGTGCTGCTATTCTTGTTCTGATAGTTACTGCATTACTCTGTTTGGGAATTAAGGAGGTACTTGCTTGAGGCTACACATTGTTTCAGAAATTGTTTGATCCATACTTGTCGTGTATAGTGACATATATGCACCTATAAGCTAGTCTTCTCTTTTGTGTATAGTGACATTTCTTAGCCGCAACTATCTACAATGAAAATGTGACTAGTAGTGTAATCATTTTTGCTTTGTGTCCAGTATGGACTATAGCATTTCTTGTTCTATGGGACTGTGATTAAACTTTGTTGAAGTACTGCTGCAACCTCACTAATTCAGTCTAATAAATTATGAGTTATGCCCTGATCAGAGCTCATTTGTGGAAGGCATCATCACAACTGCTAATGTCACAGTCATGCTCTTTATCATTGGTGCTGGTGGATGGTTAGGATTCAAGAATGGATGGACTGGTTATAAAGTTCCAGAAGGGTAATGTCAGATCATAATCAGATCGTAAGATCATCAGATCATAATGCATTGACACCCATATGAACTTTAACGTTTATATTTGTTTCTCTGGCACAACAGCTACTTCCCTAATGGTGCTAACGGAGTCCTATCTGGATCGGCAAACCTATTCTTCGCGTACATTGGCTTCGATGTGGTTGCCAGCACAGCCGAGGAGGTGAGCTTCCACACTGTCAAATAATAAGAAAATGGAGAACCTTGTTTCTGGCTGTAATTACAGTTTATTGATGTTTGTGTGCTGAAATGGATGGGTTTACTTTGTTTGTCAAATTGACTTCTATATCCAATTGACTTCTAGGTGAAGAACCCATGGCGTGATCTTCCCTTGGGGATGAGCCTGACCTTGGCCATCTGCTGCTTTCTCTACATGATGGTTTCTGCTGTTGTTGTTGGTCTGGTTCCGTATCATGCCATGAATCCTGAAACTCCTATTTCTTCAGCGTTCGTGCAGTATGGGGTACAGTGGGCAGTGTAAGTACCAGACCCATTTCCAACTGAAATGTAGGGAGAGAGAAAAAAAGAAAAGTCGGTGATTTATGGTGATCGCTTATGCGCTGGTGTTTGAGCATTCTTACTTGATTGGAATGCAGGTATGTTGTTTCTAGTGGGGCTCTTCTTGCTCTCGTCGCATCATTGATAGGTGGTATTCTCCCACAGGTATGTGCAATTTCTTTCTTTTCTTAATTTTTTTTGAACGGAAACGGATACCACGAGACATTGAGGCAAAAAAAAAAGAAAAAAAAGAGAGATTTCCTTTGTGAAACTGGGCCAGTGTGTAACCAAATGCTAAATAAGACAAAAGTTTATCCAATTCAAATGATATTAGCTCAGTAAGCTGTTTTTTTCTTCAAATGGGCATAATAAAAAAAGAGAAAAACAGGGGAATGTAAGTATTTTTAGATTTGATTACATTCTGGTCAGGCTTTCTAGCCACAGGAGCATTGTCACCCAAGGTTTGAGGTTTGAGTCAGTGATGAGAGATTCAGTAGGAGCTTCTAGAAAGTCATAAAAATAAAATGAACACTGATTTGTTGCTGCCACCCACCACCCATGGATCAGGAGGGGATTCGGCTAACATATGCAAGGGCCAACAAGCCTGAACTGTCAACACATACTGATTTCAAGAAATGCTACAACTGTGGGCAGGAAGGTCACTTAAGCTATAAATGCCCTCTCTCAGGGAACAGTGGTGGCCAGGGTGGAGCTCGCAGTTTTGGCGGATATGGAGGACCTCGTTGTGGTTATGTAGGACACCATGGTGGTTGTAGAAGCTGAGTTGGTTGTCAAGGTAGTTCCAGGACTGATTTGGCCATGATAGATGAAGGGCTTACTATGGGCATTGGTGTTCAGAATTGCCATGTGTTCCTATGTTGCGGAAAGAAATCAACAGTTAGCACCTCTAACAAACCAGTGTAACGGGATTACCGAAGTGCATTGAAATGTATATTTATCATGAAGTTAGATTCTAGGGAATAAGGCTAGCTGTTTTATTGTGGTGTTATTAGGCCTGATGACATCAAATAAACATGTAACAAGACAGGAATGTTGTTGTATTTTGCACATCTTGTAGGGATCTACTGATGTGCATAAGAATCTGAAGGGGACTTCTGCGAATTCACATTAATTATTAGTAGAGAAGATGTAGCTTAGCTTGGGAAGGCTGTACTCCAACTTTTCCAAGTCAGTTTGTACGAAAACATAACAATTAATATGATTATTTAAGGTAGAAATAAGGATGACTTTTTTATTTTCTTAAAAAATATTATCCAAAGTATTTGTCGTTTATGTTTTGTGTTTGGTCAGCCTAGGATCACGATGGCAATGGCAAGAGATGGATTGCTCCCGCCACTGTTCTCAGCTGTTAATCACCACACTAAAATCCCAATTATGGGCACACTCTTGACTGGGACATGTGCTGCTACTCTGGCATTTTTCATGGATGTCTCCCAATTGGCAGGGATGGTAATATATATATATATATATGTCAATTATCATATTAAACTGGTAAGCTGCTGGATTCATAGATACTATAGATGATAACCGTTTCTATTTCTTGATCTATTTATTCAGGTAAGCGTGGGCACCCTATTGGCATTTACTGCAGTTGCCATTTCTGTTTTAGTTGTAAGATATGCTCCTCCAAGTGAGATGCCAATGGAAGTAGCTCTTGCAGGAATACCTGAGTCACTAACTTTGTGCACAGCAGACTTGCAGCAGGATAAGAATTCAGAGGATCCTTTTGAAAACGGTAACAAAAAAAAAAAAAAAAAATTAAGTCTTCCGTAAACTGTTGAGTTGATTTAAGTTGGTCACAGTTACACTGTACTACATATCACCATTACTATTTGTGTTCATGATTCCATTTGCCTGATTAATTGTCAGAAATTGCATTCCGTTCTTCTTGAAGTCCTACTAATACCAAGTTTCAGCTGACAAATTAGTGCTCTTGTTTATATTTTCTTCTTTTGTAACATTTGATTTTTCATATGAAATTTTTGTTGGGCATCCACCATGCTGAGCATTAATTCCTAGTTTTCACCTTCACCATTCCTAACTCTTTTTGTTTATTTCTTTCTTGATGTAACCAGTTCAAGAAGCACCAACTGTCAGTGATGTAGTCAGCAAGGAAAGGCGGCAGAAAGCCATAAGAAGCATATTGCTTATATGCATTGGGGCCTCCATTTCTGTAGTTTCATTATTCTTGTTGCCATTGTAAGTGAAATGTTACATATATTCAATCCTTCTCTCACAGATATTGTATTACTTGGTTCAACATTATATATCCCCTCATGATTTTATTTGCAAGACAACCACCCCCCTACCCCCCCCACCCCCCAAAAAAAAACACATACATGCATCCCTCATCCTTTTATCTTTATTTAGTTTTTGTTTTAACTAGGTTTGTACTTTGTTTTTTATTTTCATCTAATAAAATTTGAAATGGGGTCTCTCCTAATGTATTTTAAATTTAAAAAATATGAAATGTTAAAATCACTTCTCTAGTTACTCTACCTCAAGCAGACTCTTCTCTAGTTACTCTACCTCAAGTAGACTCCCTTTTTACCTGCTTCTATTGAGAAACAAATAAATTTGAATACTGTTATAGGATTTAAGATTACAACTAGAGTTTTGCCATTTTCCTTTTAAACATGAAAAGCCACCGGCATATTTTGAAGATTGTAGAGAGATATGTGCGCTTACAGTTTCAGACTCCTCTAACATTATCCTTTTGTTCTTTCTGTAGCTATTTGCGATTCTTCGGATGCGCCGTAGGCGGATTTCTATTGTTGAGTTCTTCTATCATTCTTTTGTGCATTGGACAACACAAAAGCTCTTCACAACAAACTGGAGGTATAAGCTATGGAACATGAACATTTAGCACCGATAAACTCAGTGGAATTTGAGAAATATGAACGTGCAATACAATGCATTCTTAAATCATGTATTTCTCCCTTAGGTTTCATGTGCCCCTGGGTCCCATTACTACCAATCTGTTGTATCATCATCAACGTGTACCTGCTTATGAGCATCGGGTAAGAAAATTACCTTATAATCAATACTTTGATCATTTATGCTTTGCAAATTGTACAATATTATTTATAGAAGTGCAAAAATCACTATATGATCAGAAATATCTCTCGAACCAAACTTTGGATGAAGCAAAACATAGCTTAGGCTGTTGATTACTTGAGCTCATGGATTTTGATATATCTGAGTAGAGAAATTGGCCTCCCATTTTGGGAGAACTAATCACCCTGTTCCTGTGGGTCTGGTAACTTCTATCATTAATTTCATGTTTCAATTTCGAATGATTGCAGGAGTAATACATGGATTCGTGTTTCTATATGGCTAGTGGCTGGTGCACCCATATATCTCTTCTATGGTCGAAAGCATAGTCAACTGGCAAGCATGGCCTATCAGCGCATATCGCCTACATAAGCAATTCGGGGACTTTGAGTTTTTCCTGGATTTGGATCAATAGGTGCTGTGCTGTCTTTGGTGATCTGCTTTTGACATATGTTACACTTCTATACCAGAATCTAGGCCTTGGTCTGCAAAGGAATGACTATGTCGTGGCTAAAGAAGCTGTTCGAGATGTCTCGAGGTTTCTGATTCCAAGGGTTACAAGGAACAGAAGAGGCTAAACTCTGAAGAGACATACAGACAGACGTGTTAGTGCCAAAAAAAAAAGAGTATAGATTCATAGATTGATGATTGCATCAAGCATATTAGCAATGATTTTTTATTCATTCAGTATTGTTAGCATTGGCAATTGATCAGGCTTGTGTTTTGTCCACCTTGTTCCAATAGATTGGCAAAGAGATTTACCTATGCGAAATCAATTGCGACACCAAATTTTTTTTTTGCCCCTTGTAATTGAAAAGCTCCTCATGTTCATCTTATGCTTCTCGATATTTGATTTGGGGTATGTTAACTCTGCTATGTCAACACACTGAGGCTCTGACAATGAAAAATGAAGATTGCTATGTCAAGTAAGCTCGTGGTCACTTTGTACAGCGATGGAAACAGCACCAGAAATTAAAAAGAAGAATATGCTTTTGAAACGAGTAGTCATCTGATGCTCTCATGCATATATCTCATGTGCGCAAAATAGTGGAACCATTGGTGAGGTCCAAATAATGCATTACAATAAAATTATTCTAAATTGCATTGAATGTGTGCAACTTTTAAAATTCCAGTCCAGAACAGCACCCACTACATTTTGTCAGAATAACTTTGACTAGGGGACCAAAATGAATGATCAGAGTGCTACTTGTTGCCTATCTTCAGGAGTCGTAGATGCAGCAGTTTCAGTTTCATTGTGGGGAGCAGCAAATCCCTGACCATAGAAGGGGCTATTTCCAGACTTGTAGCCATCAAAACCTCCACTATGTGTTTGGCCCTGATGAACTCCAAAACCTGGCTGACGATAAGAATTGTCATTCCTTGGTTGCCCATATGAACCATGAGACCTTGACGCACTTTCATTCATGCCAGCAACAGCATGCCCTGGACTAGCTACAAGATTAGGTTGCCCCTGATTAAACCCATTGTTATTTAGGCCATGTGGCACACCGAAACTTGCCTGGTTGTGCGGCAAGTTAGAAGCAGGTGGAGGCCCTTGAGGACTAACATGGCCCCATTGCCGTTGGGGTGATTCATACCCATTCTGGCTCCAGTGGCTACCATGTGAAGGTTGGCTCTGGGAAGCCCCATATGCAGGCCCTGCTGCTTGATTTATAAATCCTACATGCCCATGGTGAGGCTCAAAATTACCCTGATTTTGGAAAGCATGAGGTCCGGACTGAGGCAACTGGCCACCATAACCTAACTGTGGTGAGTGATTGTTAAATTTTGGTTCGTCCTGAGGAGGTCCAAATCTATCATGCTGATTTCCCATTTGGCCATACCCTGGTACAGCATGAGAGGTGCCAAACTGTTGCTGCAGTGGCTGACGAGAAGCTCCCAAAATCTTTGATGGATGAGGCGCACCATACCCAGGTTGTTGCTCTTGAGGAGCATTAGAACCTGACTGCCATGAACGAGGTGAACCATACATGGGCTGCTGATTTTGAGGGACACTAAATGTTGGTTGTTGTGGTTGAGAATAACTGAATCCAGGCTGTACTGGTGGAGCTGGGTTAAATGGAGGTTGTTGCACTTGAGAAGTGCTGGCTGCATGTTGCCATGGACGAGAAGTACCATATTCTGGTGGCTGTCCAGCCTGTTCTACAGGAGCACGAAACCCAGGTTGTGGGACTCGAGGTGCACCAAAACCATGCTGTGGGAAGCGGCCTGCAACATCTGTTCTTCCAGCTTGATTAGGGCTACCAAGACCAGGGTGAGAAGGTTGAGGAGCATGCCATGGTCGGCCTTGCTGAGGTGTATGGCCGCTCGAAGTCTGATTAGAAGCAAATCCTGGAAGCCCCTGACGTGGTTTCGGAGGGTGATAATCTACCCGTGGCTGAATTGCTGGCAGTGCCTTTTCTTCAAAAGCCTTCTCAATTTCATCCTGGCGATCAGCATTCTTGAAAATGTCAACCACGTACTCACGGAACTCTGGAGGAGGCACAACACCACCCCTTGCCATGTCCACCACTAGGTCTCTTGCTCGATCCAAGTTCCCTTCCTTGCATAAGGCTTTAACAAGGAGATCAAAGGTGGTAGTGTTTGGTTTGATCTCCTTGTCAGGCATCCTCCCGTAGACCTTCAAGGCATCATCGATTCGGCCAGCTTCTGTTAGCCCTTCAAACATGCGGTTGAAGAAACTGATATTGAATTTTGGCCCATGTTCCCTCCCATCAGCCATTTTGTAGAAGTATTGAATTGTATCATCCACACGACCTTCCTTGAAGCATGAATCAACCAGGTAAGTGTATGTATACACATCTGGAAGGACCGACTTGGTCTCCATCTCCTCGAAGAGCTTCTCCGCCTCAGAAAGCATCCCATTATCACAAAGCTTGCCAATGATGTTGTTGAAGCAACCAACATCCATCTGGACGTTCTTCCTGGGCTGGCGGTGGAAAACTTCAATCGCCTCCTGGAACTTTCCCTCCTTGAAGCACTGATTGACCATAACGTTGTAGGACTCGGCGTTGATGCCGATGAAGCTTGGCGGGGTGTGGTTGTCCATCATAGTCTCCCACAGGTCATTGGCCTCCTTGTGCTTGTCATGCTTGAAGAGTGTCTCGAGAAGGACGTTGCAAGTGGCGGGTGTCATCTTGAAGCCCCTATCAAGAAGGGACTGGTAGTTCTCCATGGCCTCCTTGTCCTTCCCCTGCTTCCAGTAGCCCTCCATGAAGGTGGTGTGGATGATACCGTCATAGACAAGGCACCTCTCAGCAAGCTCATTGAAGAGCTCAAAGGCCTTGTCCCAATCACCAAGGTCGATGTAGCCGGCAATGAGGTTGTTGTAGACAAGGGAGTCAGCTCCAGAGCCGCGTTGGAGCATCTCGCGGAGAAGGTCAAGGGCGTCGCCGATGCGACCAGCAGAGACGAGGCCCTTGGTGAGGTGGCGGTAGGAGACTGCCGAAGGGGAGAAGGGTGCAGATTCGAGTATCTCGCGGTAGACCTCCATCGCGGTGTCGACGCGGCCGGCCTCACAGTGGGCCAGGATGAGGGTGTTGTAGGAGACGATGTTCGGGACGATGTTGGAGCGGCGGAAGAAGAACTCGAAGAGCTCGACGGCGTCGTCGTGGCGGCCGGCGCGGACCATGGCCGCGCTCACGGCGTTGCAGGTGAATACCGTGGGCCTCACGCGGGAAGATACAGCGGCGCGGGCGGTTACGGAGCCGCCGTCGAGGTCCCCAGAGCGGATGAGGGATTGGACGCGATTGTGGAGGCTGAGGCGCGGGCCGACGAGGGCGGAGGTGGTGTCGGGGAGGGGGGGCGCGCGGGGGTCCCGCGGAGGTGGCGGGTCGCGGCGGAGGGCGTGGAGCGGCGGCTCGATGCGGAGGCGGCGCTTGCGGCGCCGGCGCTCGGCGGCGGCCTCCTCGGCTGAGGAGAAGGCGAAGTGGCGGCGCCCCAGGGGGTTGAGGAGGCCCGTGAGAGAGGGTTGTGGTGGGGAGGAGATGGCGGGGGCGGACGCGGGGTGGAGGTGGAGGTGGGAGAGGCGCCGGAGGAGCAGGAGACGGCGGTAGAGCGCCATGCCCGGCTGGTGGAACGAGCCTCGGTTTGGTCGGCGGCGGCTTCGCTGCGGAAGAAAAGTGGCTGACGGCGGCGGTGCGATCAGCAGGTTAAACCCTCACACTGGACGACGGAAAGTGAAACCATTTCTGGCTGCTATATCAGCCCACGTTCAGGTAGGTGGGCTGAATATTTCTTTAGCCCAACAGGACCTATAGGAATCGAATCTGTTTAAAAAAACAGATGTTTCTATTTAGGCCTGTTGCTCATGAACTTATAAGAATCTAATCTACCATAAAACTACACATTTTTAGAAGTGTTGCTCACGAACTTACAAGTGAGACCCATATGGAATACTCCTATACGAAGAGCAACTCAAATCTATAGTTCTATAATAAATTCACCATAAAATATGTAGCTCTATTAAATTATAACTCAACTATGTAGTTTTGTGATACTTTTATCATAATATATGTAGTTTCGTGAAATTTACTCAAATATCGAATAACAAAACAATTCAAACACATATGATCAGAAAATTTTGCAGTCAGAGGGTGCTGCGCCGGCAGGTATACATGCATCTGATCTTTGAAAAATAAATAAATCAAGAGGTGGCGGTGCCATGGTTGAGGTCTGCTAATTGGAGGTTGGTGCTTTACTTAAAGCATAACCATTGTGCTTGATCACATTCTAGTGCATCATTGCCTGCCAGTTAAAAAACGTTAGGAGGCAACAGGTGATGGTAGGAAGCGAGATGCGAGGTGACGGAGGGGCTCGATGCGTGTGTGACAGATAGAGATACTAGCAACCAGTGTCTACAAAGATAACTGTAATAAATCTAAATTTGTTTCTCTAGCGAAAAGAGAAGACATTTCCTCGTAAAGATAAAAAAGTAATCATTCTTGAGAAAGAAACCAAAAAAATTTACCTAGCCATTATAACTGAGCTGCTCAAGATCTGCGATTTGAACGTGTCCCGCCAAGCAGTGCAAATTCTATGTTGGGTCGAGGTGCGTTTCCACAAAAACCTTTGCTTCCCCAATTCAGAGAGTTCAAATAGACGAACCAAACAAAAATCAGTATATATGCACTATTAACAGACCCAGGGCCAGCATATAAACGCCAACATTTGACATGTGACTTCACCAACAAAACTGATCAGATCATAGTAGCAAGGGATCCTACGGCGGCGTTGCAGCGTGGTTACTCATGCGCTGTGGCTGCGGCTGCGGCTGCGGCTGCGGCGGCGGGTGGTGGTGGAGGTGTGGCGCCTGTCCTGACGGTCTTGCGGTACTTGTGGTTGTACATCCATCGCACTAAGGTGCCCCGGGAGATGCCGACCTGAGCACAGAAGGCTTCAACAGCAGCGGAATCATCGATGGTCTTGGGGGCGGCCCACCCAAGGCGATGCGCGAGCTCAAGCCTCTGCTGCTTCTGCTCCGCGGTGTTAGTAGTACTTCCTTACAGAAGGCTTCTGCTGGCGACGTGGAGCATTAGCGCGACGCTTCTGGCGGTACGTCCACTGCAAAAAGGCGAACCGGGAGATGCCGAGTTGAGCGCACAGGGCATCGACGGCGGTGGAATCGGTCCTCTGGGCGGCCCAGCCGACGCGGTGCACGAACTCTTGCATCCGCTCCTTCTGCTCTGTCGGGTCAGAGATCGGCGGAAACGATCGCCGGTTCGCCTGAGTAGATTGACGAACGCCGGCGAGAAGAACACACGCGAACACACTTGGAAAAATTGCACCAGGGAATTTGCGCTGCTATTTCAGCTTCGTCCAACGACTTCCTTATTTAACGAAAGGAACAACAGCGGCCTTTTCTGGCCTGCATGGACGCGCGACA
>BCLH01002033.1:39471-58433 GCA_001602315.1 Zoysia pacifica
CACCAGGGAATTTGCGCTGCTATTTCAGCTTCGTCCAACGACTTCCTTATTTAACGAAAGGAACAACAGCGGCCTTTTCTGGCCTGCATGGACGCGCGACATGCCCGCTCCCGGACATGCCGCCCTGGCGCCACGACTCGCTCTGCTAACGTGCAAGCCGTGGCGTTTGACGCGGACAACACCTAGACTCTGCCCCGTGCGAACGCAGCGCACGTCAGGCAGTTACACGACTCTGAAACCGACTAGGAATGGAATACGAATAACTAAGACACAAGTTTATTCTTACATGCTCCGCCGTGAACTTGGCACGGGACCGCTTGTTCCTCGGTTCAGAGGCTGGGGCCACAGTCAGGGAGCCCTGCATCTCCATGCTCGAGGGCTGGGTGAGCACCGCGGCGTGCGGGAACGTGTCCGTCTGCCGCGGCACCTGGAGGGTCACCGTGGAGTTAGCGCTGGGACTGCTGAAGGTGGTCTCAGGCGGCGTCTTATCCGTTGAACTCACCGACCTTGGCGGCAAAGCATCGTGGTTGTTGACTTTGGCCAGATGACAGTTAGTGCTGAAATCAGCCTCTGCAGAGCAAAAGGGTCAGTTCAGGAGATTAAAATAGCTCAACAATTTTTTTATATTCATTGGAATTTGATAGGTGGAGTTATAATCAAAGTTTCAAGTACCAAATATAAAAACAGTTTAAAAAGGTTAATATATTTTTCCTTAAACATATGAGTCTACGATGTTCTGCAAATCCTAGGAACAATTCAAGTTGCAGACTTATATTTATAATGACTTCCATTCTGCTGAATCTAGATCTACTCCCTTCAGTTTTAAAATATAAGATTAATTTGATACATGCTATTACAATTTTGTGAAATTTAAAATATGACATTTGAGCTCATATATCATTCACTTGCAGGGCTCTATCTGTTATTGACATATAAATAGCATATTTCAAAGTTTGCAAAATTGTAATGACATGTATCAAACACTTCAGGGCAACTTTCCAGTTCTTGAGAAAGCTCAGCAAAGTAATACTCCTCCCAGTTTTAAAATATTGACACCATTGACTTTTTATATCAACTTTAACTAATTGTCTTATTCAAAAATTTATTCAAATGTGTAAAATTTTGCTATTATTTACTTTATCATTAGTGGTACTTAAATCAAAACTAATAATTTTACTCATTGGAATAATTTTTTTAATAAGACAAGTGGTCAAAGTTGATGTTATAAGTCAATGGTGTCAATAATTTAAACCAGAGGAGGTAATTATATTTATTTATCTTTTATAATTATAACTTGAGAGATCAATTAAAATAAATTAACAATAAGCCATGAGATAAATAGTAGATCCCTATAAAGTGGCATACCATGTTTTGATAGTTCAAAAAGCTTAGCAAGGGCGTCCAGAAGGTCCTTTTCCTGGGCCTGATTTAATTCGAGTACAAAATGTCACCAGCGAAGAATATAGACTACTTGGAACAAGATCATATGAATGCAAATCTAGTGCTGTTATACCGTTCAGGGGATTCTTACTTTGAGCATTGACTTTGCCGTATCTAACTTAATTGGATCTGGATTGTCTTTAAATAATTTTTCAACCTGTGAATAAGTAGAGATGGCTAAATTTCAATAAATGAGAAGGAAAACAAAGAGCAGACAAACTCATAGTTACTTATTTTCTTAGCGAGAAAAATTCATAGTTAGTTAAACCTTTGTGGAATGGAATACACAAAAGGGATGGAAGAAAGAATAGGAAATATCATAATTTGGAGGAAACAGAAGGCAGAAAGTGTCTAGTTAATATGAGGAAACATCATACAAAATCATTTTGCTTATTCGTATCTCAAGCAGATGAATGTTCAAAGAAAAAGAATGGTAATCATTTGAAGAAGTGTTCACAAAAGAATAAAATGCATACCTTGTTTAGAAGGTTAGCAGTCAGGCGAATCTTAAATATTTCAGAATCTTGTTCCCAATTTGGGTCCTTGTTCATGTGCTTCTCGTAGGAAATCCCATGTGTTATGTCTGTAACACATAGACTCTTAGATCCCCTCATCTCAGGCACTTCAGTATTCCTTTTTCTAGATTCTTGCCTACCATGATCATCAGCACATGATGGATCCTGACCCGCATTTGATTGGATGTGCTTTTTTTGAAAAATGGGATAGATAGTACACCCATCCTTCACTTCACAGGGTAGTGTCTCCCTATCAATTGTATCATCGGTGCAACTTTTCTGTCAACAAGAGCAATCATCAGGTCTAGATATTAACAGTGAAATTTCAAAGATGTAACAGATTCATTATCTAAAAAACTGCAACTAACAATTCAACAAATACCATCAAATATCATTCTAAATCACATAAGAATTCAGAAAAAAGATTAGTTCATTCTTACAGATCCACACAACCATTAAAAAGGGCATGGCGGATTTAAATAATTATAGTCGATATTCTCAGCAAGTTATCCTAGTATTGGATAAAGTCCAACTTACTCCCCTCAAGTATAGCCAAAGTCCAAGTAATCCCCTAAAATATGTTTTAGTTTATTTTACCCCACCAAAACATCATTTTGGGTCAATTTATCCCCTCATGTAGTTTGTCTTGTTTAATTCTCCGTACACAAGCATAATTTTAAGATGAAACTTTATGAGATGATAAAGCACATCATAAGACATATTAGAAAAATATATCTTAATTTTTTTACCATTATTTCGCATATAGTTTTGTATCCCAAAGATTAATTTACTATTAAATTTATTTTCCCTATAAAAAATAATGATAAAAAAATTATAATTATTTTTTAAACATCTGTTATGATGTACTTTATCATCTCGTAAAGTTTGATCTTAAGATTATGTTTGTATATTGAGAAACAAAAAAGACAAAATTATGAGGGGGTAAATTGACCCAAAATCACATTTTAACGGGCTAAAATAAACCAAAACATAGTTTAGTGGGTTATTTAGACTTTGGCTATACTTGAGGGGAGTAAATTGGATTTTATCCTAGTATTTAACAGTTTTTTTATACGTGCATATGTAATCTCAGCAGAGAAGAGAACACTGAAATATGCAATCATTTATTAGTATAATTCTAATCTGATTGAAAGTGTTTAAGAAAAATAAGAACATTCCATACCACAATCACAGTACAACTTTCCATTGGTAACTGCTCAGCAGAAGGGGGGCGTTCTAAATATGCCAGTGCAAGCTCACATACAGATTTCAACCTTTTAGCCACATGGGGCTCAAAGTAAGATCCTTCATGGGCCCCAGAAGAGCTCTCTAATACGGCACTGTTCCTGTGTCCCAAGTCATCACAATAAGCACTAGTCTGTTTTATCGATAAACTTAATTAGTAAAAAATTAACAGATACTGTCACCTTATAGATGGCATTGAACGCTCTGGTATTGGAGATTGCTGAGCCAAACTGTGCCAACTTGTGGATGAAGTGGTGATCTGTTCAGTTGAGGCAATTTTGTCATTAACCGCCGCTTGCGCATGAAAAGCAGCATCCATCTTCATAAAGACAGGATAATTTGCCAGACTAAATTTCCTGCTCAATATGAAGAAATATTAGGCATGTGAAGCTGCAGGGAAGAACGATTCTTTACTAAAAATATACTTCACTCTGAGGAGCAGTGACTACAAATTCTCACCTCAAAGACTTGATGTGCTCATTTGAGATGACCTTCGCAAGGACTTCTTTATGCTCAATGTGGGATACTCTGAGTTCATTTCTCAGTTTATCAAGAAGTTTGACCTGTAACTGTAAGATCTTGCAGTTAAAATGTGATGATGTGTAGAAATAAAGCAACACTAATTATGACAATCTAAAAATATTACTGATGCAACAGTATGCAGAAACAAATCAAGTACAGCTGAAAGATATACCCATGAGAGGTGGTTTGTTACAGCGCCGAAAACTCTTAACACAGATGCATATGCTGACCGCTCTAAGCAGTGAATTTGGAAAACAGCATCCCCATCTGCTATTGTAGATGCGAGATGTGGAGTATCTTTCGTAACTTCCTTGTTGCAGGTGCTTCCTTTGCTCATGCGAGCACTGTTATAAAAAATGTAGCAGTCTTTAAAAATTGTTTTGTATACACATATATGTGATGATGGCAAGAATTTGGGAAAATACATATAAGTAGACTAAGGGCACCTCCAATGGTCCTCTCAAGCCTTCCCCTATCTCATACTTGAGGGAAATTGAGCCAAAAATGTCTCCAACAAAACCCTATATGAGCTCCTAAACTTGAGAGATCTCCTATATCCACCCTCTCACCTCTCAAATATAGGACGTTAAAGGTAAACCCCTACGCACTCCCCACTTGAGAGATCTCCTATATCCACCCTCTCACCTCTCAAATATAGGACGTTAAAGGTAAACCCCTACGCACTCCCCATGGAGATTTACATGTGGAACCAGCTAATGAGCTAATGCAGAGGGTAAGTGCTTACATGTGAGACCAACCAATATAGGGGGTGAGATTTGAGAGAATCGTTGCAGTACACATTGAAATTGGGATCCAAATCTAAATATAACTCTTATATGGAGATATAGGTGAAGTAATATGGGAGCTTCATTGGAGATGCCCTTGGAATGGGAACATGAAAGAGAACTAGGGCCACATTGAAAAACCAAATTTGGAGCGTAAAATTAAAAAAAGTTATATATCTGAAACTGTTCATCTGAGAAGCAGTACTAAATATTTTCACCTCAAATAATTCATTTGCTTATTTGATCTTGCTTCCACAAGATAGTCTCTGTGTTCTGTTTCCAATATTTTAAGTTCCTTTCTTAATTGAGCAAGGCACTCTTCCTTGGCCTGTAAGAAGTCGAATGTAATAACCATGTAAAACATGACATAAAAAATGAGTAAAAGGTAATAATATTATCTAAGAAAACAATCAGGAAAACGCAAGCTAAAAAAGTAAATATATACACAAAAAAAAAGAAGGACCAGTACGAAGACAACTGACAAGTCTGAGAAGCCTCAACTGTCAACAATATATATATTCCCATAACGTAAACATGAAAAACATAGCAACCACCATGCTACCATGTATTGAATAAAAATCAGTGTGACTTCTTCAAAGTTACGATCAACACACTGCATAGTTCCTGCTGCATATGATTAGCTTAATTATAATTTTCACAACTGAACTTGTGGTAGCAAGAGGAAGTACCCCTGAGAGAAGGTCTGATTGCGCACAGAATGACCCCAGCACAGCACTGTATGCTGATCGCTTCATGCGATGAATCTGAAATGCAGGGTCTGCAGCATCTGGTACAACGTTGACACGTGCAGGTGCGACAGAATCCCCCATAACTTCAGTATTTCAAATGCTTCAAACCAGCACTGCAAAATGCACAACCAAAATCAACTGATATAAATCATATCGTTACTGACATATTTGTATTACACAGCTGAGGAGGAAGGAAATTTACATGTATAAGGCCATTGCAGAAACGTGTGAACAAACTGTACACCAATACAGAGCATCAGGTACGTTTTTAGGTGACATCAGCTTTGCGGATGTCACCTAAAACTCAAAAGCATGCAGTAAACATATGTGATCCTTGGTTCTGTTAATTTTGTACCGTAACACAGACAGCATACTGAACCAAAAAGGAAAAAAAAATCATGTTTACAGGAATTCCTTTAGTCCTGAATAAACAAATTTACACATTAGCAAAGAGGCAGATTTTCGAGCACCATAAATTCACCGATCTAAATGCTTTCGGCCATAACTGCAAAGCACGATTTAGCCCTCAGTTCTGTATTATGTTCTCAGAAAACTTGCCAAGTTCTACAACATGCTTCATTGAGTCGTACCCAGGCGGACTGAGCAATAGCAGCCTAATGCCGGCAGAGATCGCCTTTGCTCCCGAGAGATGAAAATTCCAATCCCATACCATCCCGAATTTTTTTGGAGAAAATACCATTCCCGATTGGGATGAAGTCACCTTTCATCCCCGCCCCCGCCATCGCGCAGGGATCGACCCATCACCGCTTCGTTGTCAACTAGTACCAAGGAAAGAGGAGGATATAGGAGTTTGGGGTGGGGGGGGGGGGGGGGGGGCTCGATGGGAAACCTGGAAGATGATCGGAAACACTGGACGGGGAAAGAGGAGCGAACGCAGCCGCCACCTAATGGCAGACTACTATGCGCACCTTTTCCATCCGCGATGAGACGCGGCGCGACGGAGGTTGCAGCGAGGGATAGATGCGAAGCACAGGAGAGCGGCATTGCGGGAAGCGGGGGGAGGTGCTCGTACCTGCGGGAGCGTAGAGCGCGACGGCGCGGTGAGGCGACCCGCGAGCGGGAGTGGCAGGGCGGGGAGAAGCTTCTGTTGTGCGGCTGCAGCCCCTGGCGATTTCAAACTTTTAAAGTGGCCGACTTTCAATTTCACAGAAAAAATATAAAAATAAAAAAAAATTTAATTTAAAAGAGGTTTCAAAAAAAATCTAAATTTTAGACCTCCTTTGAAATGCATGATTTTTACAGAAATTTTATAGCAATCAATTCAACTTCACATGAAAAACGTAAAAAACGAAAACAAAAACAAAAACCCCCGTTCCAAAGTAGACCTTATGCTCAGTTTGCAACACGAAAATTTCATAGTAAAAAATGTATAAACAGAAAATTTCCATTATTTCAAATGGGGGCTCAAACAGAATTTTATAAAATCAGTTCAATTTTAAGCCTCCTTTGAAACGCAGGAATTTCATAGGAATTTTACAGAAATTTCACAGTAATCAGTTCAATTTCACAGGAAAACGTAAAAAATGAGAAAAATTCTCGCGTTCCAAAGGAGGCTTTATGGAAAAAATTTATATGTTCTAAAAAGACCTCAAGGGTATTTTAAATAGTACATGGTGAATGAGTAATTAAACAATTCCAAATGGGACGCAGGGTAACACCAGGGCGAATTCACCCCTAAAGACAAGTATAAAACTGCTATGTTAAATAAAATTGACAAATGGCAATAATATAGATAGGACTTGATATCTAATTTTCTGTGGTAGAAGTGAATCTACCAGATCTTTTCACAACCACCGTAACTTATAGTGAGACAAATAAAGATGGTTACCATCTTAGGCCCTATTTGGAAAAAGGAATTTTTTTTTATTCTTACGATTTTTTTTGAAATTAAATTAATTTCTGTAAAATTGCTATAAAATTTCTGTGAAAATCATAAGTTTCAAAGGTGGCTTAGGGTGTTTAAGCAGCTTCTTACGTAGTACAATGCCCAAAGTAGTCTACCAGCCTAGGAGGCTCATCAGCTCGCTGCTCGCACCCCGAGCAGGTCCATTGATGAATCAGGCAACCAAGCAGCTGAGTTTAGAAAACCATTGAAAACCAGCTATAGTTTTTACGGTTGAAATCGGTTCAATCTCATCGGACAATCAATTTTTATTAAAAATCAGGCTTAGATGCTGCAGTAAAACGGTAAAGCAAACATGTTTAACAATTTATCGATTGATTTTTGGCGATTTCGAAAGCTGCTACTGCAGAATTTTTTTATATCCTACCAACCACGCATGAATCCAGCGGGAAAGCAACATCCATGAACTCATCTACAAATGGGTACGGACGATTTGGTGTGTAACAATGCCGCGGCATGTTTAAAGTGCCGCCAAGCGGGAGGTTCAGCTGTTACAAGTTACAACACGACGGTGACAGCTGTTTGGTTTTCGTCGGGCACTGCATCTAGCTGCAAGTGTTGTCACACTCGTGTATGGTGCGAGACGGGGTGTGTCTTCACGGTCAGTTCTATACTTCTGTTTATTGTTTGTGACGAAATCGCGACAAGATGCACGAAATACATCTTTACGATATATAAAATTTGTTTTAAAAAATTACATCGAACAGGTCAGGATGGCCGAGTGGTCTAAGGCGCCAGACTCAAGTTCTGGTCCTCTAACGAGGGCGTGGGTTCAAATCCCACTTCTGACAAAAACATCTTTTCCCTTTATTCTTGATGAATCAATTTTTTTTGGCAGCGCCCGCCTAATTGGATACTGTTGATATTAGTCATCGTGGATTATTCATCTTATTCAAAAAGTCATTTAAAATTTAAAAATATTATTTTTTTAAATCTTCAACATATTTTTTCAAATAATATGAATTATCAAAAATAATATTAAAAATCAACAGTGATAGTACTTTAAAACCAACAAATTTATATGCATAAAAACTAGTAATTAATTGCCATGAAAATTGGAGGTACAAGATTGAACTCCAAGAGTGGCTGGCGCATCTCAATTCTACAGCCCAAGTGCTTCGTGCTTTCATGCTCTCGTAAGGAAACGTGTCACCCTACATGCATCCAGCTGTCGACACCTGTTCCCGGGCCGGGTAATGACACCCAACCCGCACCGACCTACTCCAATCCGGGCGTGACTGACTCTAGTCGGCGTCTATGGGTGTATTTGATTAATTGTATATTTGTGATATGTCTCAACGAATGCAAGTATATCGTGATTGGTTATCTACACTTATATTAGCTAGGCTACGAAAAGTTTTTTTACTTGTTCGGTTACCTGTACTGCGGATTGTGTGTGGCTTAGCAGGTAAAAAAAGTGCCATGAGCCTGGCTCACGCGCGACACAAATTTCATTTCCTCCCAACCTGGCTCTTGCGCTGTAGGGCCAACTGGGTCTGGCTTAAGTTTTGTTCGGTTCTCTCCCCAGCCAAGTGGATTAAAGAGAGAATGAATCCATTTGTGAGGATTTGTGAGGATTCAATTCTCCTCATTTCATACCAATTCACCCTCATTTTCTCACAACCAAACAAGACCTTTAGACCTTGTTTAAGGCCTGTTTGGCGCAGTTGTGAGCCAGCTTATTGACAAAATTAAGCGTTTGTATTGCCAAACAGTCAGCTTCTGCAGCGGCGCAGCGCAAAAGCGCGTTTTCTTTTGCACACAAAATGACCGAGACGCAGACGCGGGGCTGGGCTCGCTTGTTTCGCTTCTGCGGAACGGAGATAGCACACCGCCCCTAAAGTTGAGAGTATTTACCCGCCTCCTGCCATTGTATAAAAACAAGATTTCTCTCCTAGCGCCTCTCTTGCGAGTCGGCCTGTTCCCCAAACTCAGCTCCGCTCTACTGGCGACGGTGGAGGCGATTCACATCTCGGGCTCCGCTGCTCCTACTTCCGGCCACCTCCGACCACTGAGACGTCGGCTAATCATCTGTTGCTGTCCAGAGCAACTTGTATTGCAGTTTGCCAGAGCTGCGTACTGCAGGTATTCCTCTCCACACCATCTCGCTGAGATTTTTCTGCCTGTGTAGATGTACGAGTGCCTGATCTGCTTCGATCTGCACTGTATCGACCAGGACAAAACAGCCTTACCCCAAGCTTGCTTGGATCTGCTCTGTATCAACTAGGAAAACAGCCTCGTCTCATCCCAAGCTAAGGTAACATATATGTTTATCCTTTCTTTTGTTTAGGCTCTCACATGTGCGACTTTGGCGAGATAAATTAGTACAAGATTTGCAAAATAGTAAAAAAGCAATTCTTATTTTATTCATATAGATGGAAAATATGTCAAAGGTCAGGAAACCCAATGCACAATGGGATGCAAATGCAAGTAAGATTTTCAATGAGATATGCGTCGAACAAGTGCTTGCAAATAATAGACCTCAGGGTTGCTTGAACACCAAAGGTTATGCCAACCTTATTGCCCGATTCAATGAACGCAGGGGTAGGAACTACACTCGTGGTCAGATGAAAAATCGATGGGATGCCTTGAAAGGTGAATATGTGACATGGAAGACATTAATTCTTCATGCGTCTGGGTTAGGAAGAGACCCAAAGACTGGTTCCATTGCAGCTAGTAATGAATGGTGGGAAGAAAAAATTGCGGTATGCAATCTTGTGTTTGATTTTCCCCCTCCCATTACACATTCTATTGCACTGCTAATGGACTGATATTAGTGCTTTTTTTTCTTTTTCAGGCAATGCCAGCATGGAAAAAGTTCAGACTTGCTCCATTAGAAAATGATGAAGATTTGGAAATCATGTTTGGTGGTGTGACCTGCACTAATGCATCTGCCATGGTTCCAGGTGCTGGAAATGAAGGGTTGAGTGCTGGAAATGATGATAATGATGATGTTCAGGAGGTGCCTCCTGCTGCCACACCACTTATGGGCTCGCAAACCAGGAAAAGGGGTCCTCCAAAATCCCTAAACAAGAAATCGAAGAACTTTCGAGACATCCAGTTCAAGTGATTTGTTGACTCCTTTGTGGAAAAGGCTAGTTCAAGCAAGTCCTCAGCGACATCATCGCACAACGATGTAGTTAGACAAGAGATAGCTGAAATGTTAGAATCAGTTATTAAGGCTGGAGCAGATGAAGGCAGCGATGAACATTTTTATGCCACACAACTCCTCATGAAGAAGGAATACAGAGATGTATTTGCCACTCTCAAAAAACTAGAAGGGAAGCTTGCATGGCTGCGGAGGACATGGGAGGAGAGGAAGAAAAACTAGATAGCACTTAGATGCTTATGTATCTTGAAACATATTTATTTTCTCATGTATTGTATGTGGATTTCTTAAATTTTAGTCCTGTACTGTATGACACTTTTTATTCATGTACTGTACTGTATTGAATTTGACACTTACCACTATCCTTGCACCTTTCATTCATGTATTGTACTGTACATCCTTGAATTTGAGTCATGTGTTGAATTTGCTTGTACTTTGCTGGTGACAGATGACTTTGAGCCCAAGTGGATCAAGTGATGAAAGGGTAACAGGTGAAGTGTCGCAAGAAGAAGATGATGACTGGTTGTTTGAAGCTGCCGCAATTGCAGCTTATGCAATTCTAGATTACGGTTGCTCATCTACAAAGAAGACAAGAAAAATTCCAGAAGAGACAGGTTTTCAGTGGGTTCAGAGGCAACTTAGAGCTTCAGAGAGTTACTATGACATGTTCAGAACGAGAAGGTCAGTGTTCTACAACTTACCTGAGGAGTTGGTTAACAATTATGGCTTGACAACATCAAATGAGATGTGCTCAATAGAAGCACTAGGCATGTTTTTATGGATGTGTGGTTCATCTCAGTCAGTCCGTCAAGCGAAACATATTTTCTCATTCTAAAGAAACTGTCAGTAAGAAGTTCACTGAAGTTCTAAATTGTGTAACCCAGTTGGCTGCTCATATCATCAAACCTAAAGATCCTACCTTTTCTATGGTGCATCCTAAGATTCGAGAGCATAGGTCTTGGCCTCATTTCAGAAATTGTATCGGTGCTATAGATGGCACGCATATTCCAGTCACCGTGCCATTATCACAGCAGGCAGTGCATATTAATCGACATGAATATTGTAGTCAAAATGTCATGGCTGTTTGTGATTTTGATATGAGATTCACATTTGTTGTGGTGGGATGGCCTGGATCAGCTCATGACACACGTATATGGAGGGATACTTTAACAAGTACAAGGATGATTTTTCACATCCTCCTGAAAATCTTTGGTTTTTTAATTTCATTATTCCTATTATTGTACCTTCTGTGCAAATGGGTTTTGCTCATACTTGATTCTTTTATTTTGTTTTACAGGAAAGTACTATCTAGTTGATTCTGGTTACCCCAACCGAAAGGACTATCTAGCACCATACAAAGGTCAAAGGTACCATATTCCAGAATTTCAAAATGGCAGTCAACCAACTGGATTGAAGGAGGTGTTCACTCATGCTCACTCATCACTTCGAAATATCATTGAACGTTCATTTGGTGTTCTCAAAATGAAATGGCGCATTCTTCTTGATGTTCCAAGCTACCCAGTAGAGAAGAAGAAAAAATCATAATTGCTTGCATGGCTCTACATAATTTTATCAGAGATAGTAATTTGGATGATGTGGATTTTAATAGCCTTGTATCAGATGAGACTTATGTTGATGGCGATATTGGTCCTAACATTAGTGATGCTGTGGATGATGGAGAGATGGGAGATGTACGTGATGCTATTGCGGAGGCCTTGGTGGCAGGGTAGTGATTAGTAGAGTGAACCCTTATAATTTAATTATCATGCTCTAATGAATATTTCTATATGAAACTTTAATTTATGGTGTGTACGTATATTTAATAATTATTATCATCTGACAAACAAAATTAGAATGTGACACTAACCTCTATTTAGATAATATACAAGTCAGAAAACTTCTAAGGGTATTTCAGACATTTCTCAGCATACAACAGAGTTTAACAGCTCACCAGTTCATTTAAGAAGCAGACTGCCAAACAGCTAGCTTATTTTACCTGTAGCTTATTTGTGCCGCTGCTTCTCAGGGCAGCTAGAAATAAGCTAGTTTCTGCATAAGTTCTAGCTGTGCCAAACAGGCCTTAGTTTCGAGGGATTAAAAAAGATTGATTTTATTATTTTTTAAGTGTACATTTAATCTCACTCATTCCACCTCAGTCACTTCCATTCTTCGCGTCAACCGAACGGAGCCTTAATCGGAACGAGCCTGTCTTGGCTGAGAAGGAAACCAATCGTGCCCTATATAAATACACCCACGACCCGCATCCCCGCCAAACGCCTCACTATATAACCGGCACCGTTTGAATTTCCTCCCTCTCCGAATCCTCACCGTGCTCACTGCTCAGAGAGGTTCGGAGCCTTGGCCGGGGCGGCGATGGACCCGGTGCCGCTCAGGCCGGGAACTAGCGGAGCGGGGTCGAGAGGAGAAAAAGGGCGCCCGGTGATGGATGGGGCCCAGCCGGGGGACCTCGACGAGCATCCCTGCGGCGTCGCCCCTGTCCCTGTTCTCCAGTGAGTGCCCCCCTCTGCTGTGCGCGCGGCGAACGATTTCGAACACGAACGATCGCGCATCCGCACCGTTTGATCGCGCCGGTTCTTGGATGGAGCCATGGGCGTGTCGCGCGGTTCGCACATGAGTAGAATCGACCGGGTTTATAGATTCAGGCGACCGGCTCTTGAAGTCTTGATTTGAAAAATCGATCAACGGGGGCGTCGGTTTAGTTAAGATGGAGGGTGCATCGGTTAACTACGAATCGATGTGGGTCCTGAAAACTCAGTGGATTTTCTTTTTGCGCGGAATTTGGCCACGGGTTTTGTTTTCCTGTTTTATCGACTCGACGAAATTTGACCAGTCCTTTCCTTCATTCGGTGCCAAGGAACAGTGTCACAAAATTCAATTTGCGCTGCAAGTTAGATCTGAAACAGATCGCTTTACAGGCTCGTAATGCAGTGTACAACCCGAAGGTATCATTCTTGCTCTGATTCTTTTTAAACATCACACAATCAGGTGTGGACTGTGAACGGGAATCTGACTATCATGTGTCCTTCGATGGCGTTTTCATGCGGTTATCATGAAGATAACAGAGCCAAAGGCAACCGCGCTGGTATTTGCTTCAGGGAAGATAGTTTGCACCGGAGCAAAGGGTGAAGAGAATTCTATGCTCGCTGCAAGGAAGGTAAAAAGCCACCGTTCTTGTCACGGCCTCGGTGTAGTTACCTGTGTGGATCGTCTACGAGCAAGATCCGAGAGCCTAAGGTTGAGAGCGAGATTTTTGTTCTTGTGTTCATACCTTTTGATCTGGTCGCCGGAGTCGAGGACGACGAGGTGGCCATCCGCCCCTGGTTGATGTAGTCCTCTGCGCTAGGACAGCGACGGTCGGAGAAGAGGGCGGAGGCGATGAAGACGACGGCGAGGTTCTGGTCGTGTCGATGTAGTCGATACGGCGGTGAAGCTTCCCGTCGACCAAGCGCCCCCTGTAGATCGGTCTAAGGTTTTGTCGGTGAGTTGTGACGGCACAGACAACTTCAGTGCTCGTGTCGGTCGGTCCCATCTTTATTTATTGTTACGCTGGTGACAGGGGCTTACCAGCCATATGGGCTGGGCGCCCCCGATCAGGGCGCGTAGATCAAGGCCCAAATCGGCCGTTGGGCCTAATTGGTGAGAGATCAATTCTAACATTGTCCCCCTTGATCTCAACTTATACTTTTATATTTAACACTTTTAACTTTACTCATTACATTACAGATTAATGCATAGAACTGTCTCATCGTCACGATCAATCGCCGATAGATTCAACAGCTACAATATACTTCTCTGTTTTAAAATAGTTACTATACTTTTGGGCCATCTTTTAATTCAAAAATCACAGTCTTTCTCTTAAACCTATGCCGGCTACATAATCAATGAATACTTTGGATGGTAACCCTTTAGTAAGCGGATCCGCTAATATTTCTGCGGTACTTATATGCTCAAGACTTATGATTTGATCCCGAACTTTATCTTTCACAACATAGTACTTTATGTCAATGTGTTTGGCAGCACTACTTGACTTATTGTTGTGTGCATACGTTACTGCGGGTTTATTATCGCAGTACAACTTAAGTGGTCTATGGATGTCGTCAACCACTTTTAAACCGGGTATGAACTTCTTAAGCTAGTTCACCTGCCCCGTAGCCTCATAACATGCTACAAACTCGGTATACATTGTGGACGATGTAGTGACGGTTTGCTTTGAGCTTTTTCACGAAATAGCTCCTCCAGCGAGAGTAAACACATATCTTGATGTTGATTTCTATCATCTCCCGCATAATCAAAATCTGTATACCCCACTATATGCAGTGAATCTGATCTTCTGTATGTCATCATAAGGCCTTTTGTTCCTTGCAAATAACGCAAGACTTTTTTTACCAATTTCCAATGCTCTATTATAGGATTGCTCTGGAATCTGCCAAGTAAACCCGGTAACAAATGCCAAGTCAAGGCGTGTACACACTTGAGCATACTGTAAGCTTTCGATAGCTGAAGCATATAGAATCGATTTCATTTGATCGATCTCATATTGGTTCCTGAGGCATTGAAAATCCCTGTATCTATCGCCCTTGACTATAAGAGCAGGTGATGAACTATATTTATGCATATTATATTTCTTTAAGATTTTCTCTATGTATGCCTTTTGTGATAGTCCCAATAGCCTTTTGTTTCTATCTCGGTGAATTTTGATTCCTATAACGAATGAAGCTTCACCAAGATCTTTCGTATCAAAGTTTGAGGACAAAATCTTCTTTGTCTTCAGTAGCAGACTGATGTCACTACTAGCAAGTAGGATATCATCCACATACAGGATTAGTAAGATAAATTTTCCATCTTTAAACTTTGAGTGAACACAGTTGTCCTCTATATATTTTTCAAACCCAAATTTTCTTATTGTAATTTCAAACTTCAAGTACCACTGTCTTGAAGCTTGCTTTAACCCATAAATCGATTTCTTTAGGTGTCATCCTGTTCTTTCACTTCCTTTCACGACAAAACCTTTCGGTTGTGCCATGTAAACATTTTTCTCTAAATTCCCATTGAGAAAAGCCGTCTTTACATCCATCTGATATAACTCTAAATCATAATACGTTACTAAAGCCATTATGATTCTGAAGGAATCTTTACATGAGACTGGAGAAAATGTCTCATTGTAATTAATTTCTTTTCTTTGCGTAAAGCTTTTTGCCACAAGTCGCACTTTAAATCTTTCTATATTCTCTTGGGAGTCGAGTTTTGTTTTGTAGACCCATTTACAGCCTACGGTTTTGACTCTTTTAGGAATAATCTCTAAGTCCCAGACTTTATTTGCCTTCATAGACCTCATTTCCTCTTCCATGGCTTTAAGCCACTTTGAAGAGTTTTCGCTTCTCATGGCTTCTTCAAATGAGGCGGGATCATCCTCTATTTAAAATTCCTCTGTATGATAAATCTGATAATCATCATAAATAGCTGATCTTCTTACTCTTGGAGACCTTCATGGGGCCTCCTCATTTTGCACATTTTCTGTTGGAGGCTGTTGTTGCTCCCCCTCATCTGTGGCAATAGGTTATATGGGATTCTGAGCAACATGTTCCTCATTCTCATTTATTATTGCCACAAGAGGAACAATAACAGGTGCTGACACCACAGTGTCCTGCACTGTCGGTGTAGCGACAGCCGGTAGTGAGAAGAACGACTCTTGAATCATCGGAGGAGGCGCGTATGCCCGCTTCTCTTTGAGATCAATCTCTCGAACTACCATGCTCCCCCTCATCATCTCATCCTCTAAGAAGACAGCATCTCTCGTTTCTACAAACCTTGTATATCTGTCTTGACAGTAGAAACAAAAACCTTTTGACTTTTTAGGATAGCCAATAAAATGGCAACTTACTGTTTTGGGATCAAGCTTCTCAATATTTGGGTTAAATACTTTAGTCTCAGCTGGGCTCTCCCACACTCGCAAGTGGTTTAATGAGGGAACTCTTCCTGTCCACAATTCGTATGGTGTTTTGGGCACGACTTACTTGGTACTCTGTTGAGAATATGAATGGCGATTTTTAACGCCTCCATCCACAAATTCAATGGCAGTGTGGAATAGCTCATCATGCTTCGCACCATATCCATCAGGGTACGGTTACGTCTTTCAACTACTCTATTTTGCTAAGGTTCGCCCGATGTAGAATATTGGATCACTATTCTATTTTCTTGTAGAAACCTAGCAAAAGGTCCAGAAACTTGTCCATACGAGGTATACCGACCATAGTACTCCCCCACGATCGGATCGGACTATCTTTATCTTTAAATCGTGTTGGTTTTCAACTTCAGCCTTAAATATCTTAAATTTATCTAAGGCTTCATTTCTTTCTTTGATTGGATAAATATAGCCATATCGGGAGTAATCATCCGTGAATGTTATGAACGAGTCATAACCATCTACACTTTTCACAGGAAAGAGACCATAAATATCTGTGTGAATAATTTGTAAAACTCATGTATTTCTTTTTGCATCTTTCTTAATTTTCTTTACATATTTTCCTTTGATGCATTCTCTGCATTGTTCTAAGTCTGAGAACTCTAGTGGAGAAAGAATATCATTCTTAACTAGTCTTTCTATTCTCCCCCTCAAAATATGGGCTAAACGACAGTGCCATAATTTCGACGACGCATTTAGAGTTCTTTTTCGTTTTCTGTTTACACTGGTAGACGAGGATTCATTTACTTTCTTGCACGCAACGTTCCCATTATCGCATACGACATTCACATCATCACGTAGTTATAACAAATAAAGCTCATTTTGTAAGATAGCAAGACCAACACATTTTTTATTAAACATTATTTCACACTTACCATTTCCAAAATAACAATCATACCATCATTGTCTAAACATGAAACACTAATCAAATTCCTCTGTAGAGAGGGAACATAAAGAACATCTCTAAGTAAAAGCATAAAGCCATCAGCTAGCTCTAATAAAAGATCGCCAACGGCTTCAACTTTAGCTTGGACTCCATTTGCAACTTTAATGCATCTTTCTCTTCTTTGCGTAGTCCTCGTCGAGCGGAATCCCTGTAAAGAATTAGCAACATGGACAGTTACTCCTGAGTCAATCTACCAAGTAGATTTCGAATATTGCACATACAGAGATTCGTTTATAAAGGTAATAATGTTCTCATTTTTCTTTGTCATGATCATCTTTAAATAATCATGACAGTTCTTCTTGTAATGTCCTGTCTTCTTGTAGTGAAGACACTGGTCCTTATCTACTGCAAATTTGTTCTGTTGAGGCTGATGGACATGGGCTTTTCGCTTGTTCTTTGAGGAGTGACTGTTAAAATTCTTTTTTTTGTTGTTCTTTATATAGTTGATAAACCACCATGTGAAGCTTTAATTCTGTCCTCTTCTTGCACACACATAGCTATACACTTTTTCAAATCCCATGTCTCGGGTTGCATGTTGTAGTTGACAACGAAGGTGTCAAACTCTTTTGACAAGGAAGCAAAAATAAGATGGATAAGGAGCTCATTTTTGAGACCCAGATCCATTGGTTTGAGTTTGATGCCATGTTGCTCATCTTTAGTATGTGCTCTCTTATGCCACCGTTACCACCAGAGTACCTTTTTGTCACAAGCTATTTGATCAGTTGTGTTGCATATGTCTTTCAAAAACCAGTGAACTGATTTTTTATTTTATCAACACACTCTGCAATCAAGCCCATAATAGCAGTCTCAATTGTGTTCTTTATCACAGCCATACACTTCTTGTTGACCGTGGACCATTTCCTATGCTCAAAGTCATAGGACATCTTTAAGGGAGCATAATCTCTTTGTCTAGTCTGCTAAGCAGTATCAGTCTTATCATCTTTTCTCACTGACGCTTCAGGCTCAGTGGGTCGTGCTGTGGTGAGAACCCAATCCACCTCAGCCAAGATAAACGCGAGGTCTATCTTTTTCTTCACTCTCCATAGTTATCACCTTTGAGAGTGGGGATCTTTTTGATACAACTCATCAAATTATATCCGCCTGAAAATAAATTAAATAAAGTGAGAACATAATAACAATAAAATTATATGCCTTATTTTCAACGTTGGTCAAAAATATGACACACAATTTTGTCTTATACATTAAATCTACATCACCGTTGGGCAAAAATAGAAATAATACATAAAAATCATCAATTAAAAATTATAATACTGTTATTATCAACGTTGGTCAGAAAATAACAATATCATAATTATCTGAAATTTATTACTATTTTTTCAAAATTAAATTCTTCCGTTGGTTTGAATTTAATAATGAAAATAATATTCTTTATGTACGCAACAAAAAATAAAATTTCTTTAATTTTAAAAAGCATTTACTTTATTTTTCTATTCTGTCAAAAATATCTCGTTGGTTCAATTCTTGACAGATTTAATTAAGCCAAAAATTAGCAAAATTATTTATTAAAAATGCCACTGGAAAAGGAAAAAATCTCAAAATGGGCCAAATTGTTATTTCGGCCCAGCGGAACAGTGGCCGCACGGGGTCCAATCACGCGCGCGGCCCATCCGGCAGCCCCTTTTTTTTTGTCCAACGGCCGCGCGTCGATTTCGCCCGTATATAAACGGGTCCCCGCTGGCCCATTGTAACCCTAACCCTAGGGTTAGCCACCACTCGCGCCGAG
>BCLH01002034.1:0-26445 GCA_001602315.1 Zoysia pacifica
AATCCTTTTGATCGTTTAATCACAGCTGCGGTTCTGCCACTTTAGCACACTCACTCTCCTTGAGAACGAGTAAGAACATTGGTAAGTAAGAGGTGAGGTTGTGTGATTCCACAAATTTTACCTATTCCACTTTTCTTGCATAAGTGCTAACATGGCAGGATCTACTTCGAGTATTCATGGTGGGCGTCATGGAGAAGAGTAACCACCAGTTTCACAGGCTGAGTTCCGTGAACTACAACATTCTCTAGTGGAGGCAATGGAGAGGATGTTCAATGAACACATACCTGCAGGTGGAAGAAGGGCTCCTCGACATCGATATGATGAGTCCGGTGGTGAAAATTCTGATGCAGGACATGACTTCCATGACCGTTTTAGAGATGATCGTGGTGGTGGTAGGCGAGCTGGTCATCATGGCCAGAATGGAGGACAAGCTCACGGGTGTGGCCGTGACCACTGTGTGCGTTTTGAAGATGAAGAATTTGATGAGTTTGACCATGAAGAAAGATTTGATGATGATAAAAATCCTTTTGCAAATAATGGGCTGTTTGGGCGGCGTCGAGATCATCGCCGGCGTGCTGATAATGAAGATAGGGAGCATTATCGTGGTCAGCATCATAGTGGTGATCTGGACAGCATGGCTCGTGTCAAGTTGAGCATCCCAAAGTTTACTGGAAAGAAAGATGCAGATGCATATCTTGAGTGGACTGAGCAGTGTGATCAAATTTTTAGAATATATGATCTTTCGGATCAGAGGTGTGTGAATCTTGCTTCAGTTGAGTTCTCTGGTTATGCTCTCACTTGGTGGAATCAAATACAAGAGAATCAACTTGTGTTGGGATGTGATCATATCAATACTTGGGATGAGATGAAGAGAGTGATGAGGAGATGATTTGTCATGCAAGAGGTTGCAAATGTTGAAGCAAGGGAAAAGATCAGTTGATGAGTATTATAAGGAGATGGAGTTGCTGTTAGTGCGGACTGGAATTAGAGAGGATGACAAGTCAAAAATGGCAAGATTTTTGAGTGGTCTCAATGAAGAAATTTCTGGTTTTATTGAGATGTTTCCCTACCATACTTTGCAAGACCTTGTTGATCAAGCTATGCGCACTGAAAGAAAAATTCAGCAAGAGACACGTGGAAGATCTAATGCAAGTCATTTCATTGCAGCACCATGGCGCAAGCAGCAGCCCAGTAATTCTTTTGGTGAGGGTTGGTTCCAAGGTGCTGCAGCTAGGTCCTCTCCACCCATTGCTCCTTCGAAGATGGTGGTTTTTACAGCATCATCGCCTGCAAACCCACAGCGGCCTGCTGCAAGTACAGCAGCCTCAACCGTTGTTTCAGCTGCTACTTCATCTACATGAAGCCGAGAAATTGTATGCCACAAGTGCCATGGTCGTGGGCATGTTGCTGCACAATGTCCAAGTAGGAGGACCATGATTGTGAATGAGCATGGTGAATGGGAATCTGAAAGTGATTCCGAGAAAGATGGTCCAAGATATGATGAAGAACTTGAAAGTGATGAGAATGTGATTCAACCCGATGAAGGTGATAATAATTGCTTTATTTCCCTTCGGGTGCTTAGTGTTACTGCAGCGAAAGAAGAGAATGGACAGCGACACAATCTTTTTCACACACAAGGCATGATCCAAGACAAATTGTGCAGGATCATTATTGATAATGGCAGCTGCAATAACATTGCAAGTCAAGAATTGGTTGAGAATGGGCTTAAAACAGCGGCGCCATCCTTCTCCATACAAGATCCAATGGTTAAATGATTGTGGTGCGCTGCGTGTGACCAACATTGTGACGGTTGCTTTTTCTATTGGAAGGTACCATGATCAAGTGGAGTGTGATGTGGTACCAATGCAAGCATGCCATCTGCTGTTGGGAAGACCTTGGTTGTATGATCACGATGTTCAGATATGTGGTCGTTCCAACAAGGTTATTCTCATGTACAAGGGTGAGCGAGTCACTTTGCTTCTTTTGTCCCCGGAGGACATTTTAAAGGATGATCTGAAAAGAAAACAGCGAGAGAGTGAGAAACAATTGCGAGTGACCCACAAACATAGTGAGGGAGAGTTTCCAAAGCCAAATACAACTCCACAGCTACAAAGAACCAAGCCAATAGGAAAAGAGAGTTTAGTTATGATGGCTAGGAAAAGGGATTTAAAAGAATTGAGTGAACCCAATACCATGTTCTTTGTATTCTGTACAAAGACAATTTTCTTTCAACTAACGACTTACCATATACTTTGCCCAGTGATGTTTTTGATGTATTACAGGAATATCAAGACGTGTTTTCGAACGAAGTACCACCAGGGTTGCCACCAAAGAGAGGAATAGAGCATCAAATCGATCTTGTTCCTGGTGCTCCACTTCCTAACCGTACACCATACCGGACAAACCCAGAGGAGACAAAAGAAATTCAGCGCCAAGTACAAGAGCTCATCGACAAAGGTTATGTAAAGAAAGTCTCTCACCTTGTGCTGTTCCTGTTCTTTCAGTTCCAAAGAAAGATGATTCATGGAGAATATGTGTTGATTGCCGAGCCATTAATAACATAACCATAAGGTATAGGCATCCCATACCTCGACTTCATGACATGCTTGACGAGCTTAGTGGTGCTATCATTTTCACAAAAATTGATTTGAAAAGTGGCTATCACCAAATTCGCATGAGAGAAGGGGAGGAATGGAAAACAGCCTTCAAAACTAAGTTTGGGCTGTACGAATGGTTGGTGATGCTTTTTGGCTTGACCAATGCACCTAGCACCTTCATGAGATTAATGAATCATGTGGTTAGGACCTTTATTGGACAGTTTGTTGTAGTCTACTTTGATGATATCTTGATTTACAACAAGTCTCTTATGAACATATTAAACATGTTAAATGTGTGCTTGCTGTTTTGAGAAAGGAATGCTTGTATGCTAACCTTGCCAAGTGCACCTTTTGCATCGACAAAGTTGTCTTTCTCGGTTTTGTTGTTTCGGCTCATGGCGTGGAGGTGGAAGAAAAGATCAAAACTGTTCAAGAATGGCAGCCCCCACAAAATGGGAGCCAAGTACGAAGCTTCATAGGACTTGCTGGCTTCTATTGTCGGTTTGTGAAAGATTTTGGTTCTATTGCTACCCCAATCAACGAGTTGACAAAGAAGGAGGTACCATTCCGGGGAGAAGCACAAGATAAGGCATTTGAAGAGTTAAAAAAGAAATTGATCACAGCCCCATTCTTTGCACTTCCAAATTTTGGTAAGACCTTTGAAATTAAATGTGATGCAAGTGGTATAGGGATTGGTGGCGTGCTCATGCAGGAAGGAAGGCCTATTGCATACTTTAGTGAAAATCTAAGTGATCCAACTTTAAACTATTCCGTTTATGATAAAGAATTATATGCTCTTGTAAGGAGTTTGGAAACTTGGCAACACTACCTTTTGCCTAAAGAATTTGTGATACATTCCAACCATGAATCTTTGAAACATCTTAAAGGCCAACTAAAACTGAACCGAAGACATGCAATATGGAGTAAATTCATTGAGTCTTTTCCTTACATTGTTAAATACAAGAAAGAGAAGGATAATGTTGTACCTGATGCTTTGTCTCGACGTCATACTTTGCTTTCACAACTTGATGCTAAAATTCTTGGTTTGGAAAGTATAAAAGAATTATATGCTAATGATTCATATTTTGCTGAGCCATATTCCAAGTGTTGTGATGGCAAAGGATGGAAAAAATTTCATTTGCATGATGGGTTTTTGTTTCGAGCCAATAAAATCTACATTCCAGATTGTTCTGTTCGTATTTTGCTTGTGCAGAAGCTCATGTGGGTGGACTTATGGGCCACTTTGGTGCCAAAAAAACAGAGCAAGTACTCGCTGATCACTTCCTTTGGCCTAAGATGAGGCGAGATGTGGAGAGGCATGTTCTTCGCTCCGAAACCTGCCACAAAGCTAAGTCACGTTTGAACCCTCATGGTTTATACACTCGTCTACCTATTCCTCGTGTACCATGGGAAGATATCTCTATGGATTTTGTTCATGGTTTGCCTCGAACAAAGAGGGGAAGGGATTCAATCTTTGTTGTGGTCGATCGTTTTAGCAAAATGGCACATTTTATTCCATGCCATAAGACCGACGATGCTTCACACATTGCTGAATTGTTTTTCAGGGAAATTGTGCGTTTGCATGGAATGCCATGCACAATTGTGTCTGATCGTGACACTAAATTTTTGAGCTACTTTTGGAAGACCTTGTGGGGTAAACTTGGAACAAGGCTCTTATTCTCCACAACATGTCATCCTCAAACTAATGGAGAAACCGAGGTTGTGAACCGCACGCTGTCAACATTGTTGCGAGCTGTCCTAAAGAAGAATCTGAAATTGTGGGAAGAAAACTTGCCTCATGTGGAATTTGCATACAACAGGGCGGTACACTCGACTACAAAATTTTGTCCATTTGAGATTGTATATGGTTTCATACCTGCTGCACCCATCGATCTTCTTCCTTTGCCTATGCAGGAACGTGTGAACTTTGACGCAAGCAAGCGAGCTGAATTTGTCAAGATCCTTCATGATCGAGCTAGAGCAAACATCGAGAAGATGACCAAGCTGTACGCGAAGTGTGCAAACAAAGGGCGCAAGAAGATGTTATATGAACAAGGAGACTTGGTTTGGGTTCATCTCCACAAGGATCGTTTTCTTGAACAACGCAAGAACAAGTTACAGCCCCGAGCCGATGGACCGTTCAAAGTGCTTCGCAAGATGAATGATAATGCATATGAAATTGATCTACCAAGTACTTATGGTGTGAGTACAGGCTTCAATGTTTCTGATTTGTCTCTTTTTTTGGGTTGGAAGAGTCGAGGACGACTCCTTTTCAAGAAGGGGAGGATGATGACGACATCTAAGCCATACATACTCCCTCGAGCAGCAACAAGTCACCATCCAACATCAAGAATACAAATCAAGGACGAATTACACGTAGTCAAGCAAAGAAACTACAACAAGAGGTGAACGCGCTGCTTTGTGAAGTTTATTTAAATATTAATGAGACTTATATACTACCTAAGTCGTGCATGTTGACATTGCTCAGATTTACGAAGGAAGATGGCAAGAACACACAAGAAGATGACTCCCGATCAGGACCTCACTCGAGTCAGATCATTCCCGCAGAACAGTCTGAAAGAAACAGTCATAACTTTGGATTCCCAAAAGTTATGAAGCTGAATCAGCACTTGTTGGAAAGCCTATCAAGTTCACTTTCCAACGCAACAAATGGTGCATCATTTGAACTTCCGGGCAGAGAGTAATGACCAGTTTACTGAAGACTGCACAGAAGGCCAAAAGACGCGCGAGAATTGAAGACAGCTCTGTGAATGCTTCCACCAGTTGGCCTTCCACCCTCAAACGTGGTGTTTTCAGTTCATACCCACTAGGAGGGTTGTTCCCAGTATAAATATCACCTCTATGCTACTAGAAAAACACCTTTAATCATTTTGATAACATGATATGATATCGCACCCAAGTTGCTGAGTGTATTACACACCTTTGTTCTTGCGAGTTCCTGGGCTTGTGAGAGATCTCTCTGAGGTCCTCTACTTCGTGCTCAGAGGCTTCCAGTTAGGTTGCGCCGTTTTGTGTGGATTAGTCCCGGTTATGGTTCTGCGATCGTTCAGAGATCGAGTTGAAGTCCTCAAGGTTTCGGTGTCTCTCTCCCCATCGCTTGGTCGCATCCAATCTTGGCAGGTATAAAGCTAGTTACCCGCTGTTCTACAGCAAGTTATCTTTTGTTCTTAAACTTACTGTCGTGAAAATCGGGCCAGTTCCTTACCGATTCATATCAGAACCTTGCCCAATGGCCAGGCCTGTCACAGTTGCGGCATAAGTCGTCTCGTGCCGCCCTACGCTCACCGGCGGCGTTGCCCAGGGTGCCTCCGTGGGCGTCACCCTCAGCACGTCCTCGCGCCCTGCCCTGAGAGCCTCCGCGCGCCTTGCGCGGCTTGCCACGCTTGCGACCGCTTGTCGAGGAAGAAGGCTCCCCCTTCTTCTGATCAACCTGGCAAGCCTTCCATTGCTCCTGAGTAAAATGGAGCTTTCCACCAATGATGACAGGCCCTGAGGGAGGCTGTGGCTCGTCGTTGTCGACGACCTTAAGGCGACCTATTCCCTCCTCGATCGACATCCTGGAGAGGTCCAGTAGAGACTCGATCGAGCAAGCGATCTGCTTGTACTTCTCGAGAATGCAGCGAAGAAACTTCTGCAGCAGAGTGTTAAAATGGAGAACAAAGTCATCAATGTCTTTACCCGGTTTGAAAGCCAGGCTCAACCACTCCCTGCGCAGTGCCTGCAGCATGGACCTACAGGCTCGATCGCTGCCGATACGCGCTGCAGCGATGGCGTCCCAGACCTCTTTAACAATCCGCTTGCAAGCAAGCAAAGACTGCATCTTAGATGAGACTACAGCAAGGAGAGCCTCTAGCGCCTGTTGATCCTCGTCGTAGTCGACATCGCCGTACCGGACCGCCTCCCACATGTGCCGCACCTGGAGCTTCACCCTCATCACTATGGACCACTCGGTGTAGTTGGTTTTGGTGAGGAGGGGCCATCCACCACCGGCACCGACGTCCTTGATGACGGTCTGAAAGCCTTGGTGGCCATGGCGCCGGTCCGGGGAAGGAGAGCCACGCCGCCTGTGAAGGCTACGCTCGTCGTAGTCCTATCCGCCATGCCGCTGGTTGTACTCTATTTGAGCCTCCAGCTGTGCCGCCTGTTCCTGCAGTCGCTGGGCCTCCAGCGCACGGTTGATGCGCGGGTCGTGCCAACTCCCATGGCTTGTGGTGTGGATAAACCATGAGAAATAGTTTCACTTTGCTAATTCAAAGAGGGATAGACCGACTTAAATTGTCAGTAACTTAAAGCATAGTAACCCTAGGCTAACTCTTTTACATGAAGTGAGGGTGAAATCATAAGCGGGTTGCTGTATAGATGTGACCCACGCTAAGTGTGCCTAGACATGAACTGTATTTGGACCTAGACTATTACAGAATGGTATGAGAGCCGATCTTCACTGTGTCTCAGATGCATACAAACAGTTGCCCAGATACAATGTGCATGGTGTTTGAGCCTTATAGGGTCACGACATGACACATATGCTGACATTGACCTATGACATGGCTAGAGATGATTCATCTTATTTGTCTATCCCTAGTATGGGTGAGTTGCCTCGATGAGAACATCGAGTCCTTTCAGGGTAGAAGTCTGTGAGGCTATGAAAAAAGATCCAACTCCCATGGCTTGTGGTGTGAGTAAACTATGAGAAATAGTCTTACCTTGCTAGTTCAAAGAGAGATAGACCAACTTAAATAGCTAGTGACCCAAAGCATAGTAACTTTGGGTTAACCCTTTATGCGAAGTGAGGACGAAAGCACAAGCGGTTGCTGTGTAGGTATAGCCCATGTAGCGTGTGCATGGGCATGACCCGTATTTGTAACTGGACTGTTACATTTCCCATTATCAGTTTGGAGAGAGAAAATTGGCATTTGAAACTGTGTGCGAATGAACACGTGAAAGGAAATCAAAGTGGCCAAAACATCTCACTTGTGTCTCAACAGGAAAGTCCATGCAATCTAAAATGACCAAGTAAAATTTGAAGATAGAGTTGCTTACAATTGGCAAGGTCCAAATATCACAATGTAAAAGTTGAAAACAGAAACTAGAAGTATTATTGGATGTGGGAAATGGCAGACGCACATCCTTGCCAAGATGACATGTGTGACAAGTATGAGTGTCTGATTTCTCACAATGAAAATCAAAGGTAGATAAATACAATGAAGAGAAGCACACCCAAGGTGTCCAAGCCACGGATGTCACAAATCACTGTTGTGCAAGGCTTGAAGATTGACGTGCTTGATCTTGTTGTTGATATTGGACCACAAAGAATAGAGCTTTCTGGTGGACTCACATCGGAGAACCGTCTGGGTGAGAAAATCCTGGATAGGGAAACCAAATGGATCAAATACCACACAAACAGAGTTATCACGTGTTAAAACTTGATTCAAAAGAAGATTTTTTATTAGTTGGGGAGAGACAAGATGTTATTTAAGTGGAGAGGAGAGGAATTTTTGGGGACGGTGACATGACCAGTCGAGTGCACAAGGAGAGGGGCAGCATTGCCTACGATAATGTGCATGGGAGAAGTAGGAGTAGAGATAGTAGAGAAACCAGGGCTAGACGCCATCTGTGTGGACGCACCGGTGTCCATGTGCCAATTGTCACCACCATAGGAGGTGTTGGTAGGCATGCCGTGAAGCGCTGAGAAGAGGCCGGTAGGTGTTGATGGTGGCACAAAAGAATGTAGTGGCTAGCCATTAGGGTTGGCAGGTACCGTGGCGATCATCTCGTGCGGAGAACTGGGTCCTGGACGTGGGCCGAGTAGGCATGCTGGAGAGGTGAGACAAGGCAATGGTGGCCAGGCCCAGACGATGGCAATCCAGGGATTTGGTGCGCCCTTGTCGACGCACCATATAATGGTGGTCAAGCACTGGAGCCATTGGTGTTTGTTTTGGTCCAAGGAGCCCGATTCTTGGTTTCGGGTGCCTTGTGTTTCTTGGGGTTGTTGGTGGAGCCACTTGGAGGCACGGCTGGGGAAGGCGGGCACGTCGTGGAAGGTGCAGCCTTTGCCATTGAGCTCATGACTGCTTCCATCTTAGCAGTGTTGGCAATGCGAGCTTCCTATTGCAGCAGGTAGGTGTGAGCATATAGAAATGTCGGTGGAGGCACCTTGTACATCAAGACAAAGATGGCCAAACTGAACTTGGAGTTGAGGTCGCTCAGTATGTTCATGATGAGTGCTTGATCAGTGGCTGGTGCACCAACGTCACTGAGAGTGTCGGCGAGCTCCTTCAGCTTGCTGCAGTAGGCGTTCACAGTCATGTTGCCTTCATACTGGCTTGAAATTACTGCTGCAGGTAGACCGCTCATTGAAGGGAGTTGTCCAGGAACAGAACATAGATCGTGTTCCAGATAACCTCAGCCGTGTGCAAGGGATCCGGATGGCGAACCATTTTCATGAGGTCTTTGGTGATGGTGGAGAAGAGCCAAGAGACAACACATGAATCAATCTGAAGCCAATCAGGATCATGGTGCATCATTTGTGTATTGATGGTGCCATCAATGTGGTCGACGATGCCGAATTTCTTTAAGGTGAGCTTGAAGAATGTACGCCAGTTGAAGAAATATGAAGCTGCCATGTCCAGTGTTATAGGAACGTGAGCATGAATATTGATCATAGCTATCATTGAGGCGGGGAGAGCCTGGGGTTCAGAAATTTGGTGATTGAAGGGGTTGGAATGGAGTGAGCCAGGAGAGGATGACTGTGACAACATTGCGAGAAAGTGCTGCAGCAGAATTATGGAGCAGGAATTAGGTTGATACCATATGAGGAAATGGATTGAAACGCTCACTGTATTCATTTTCCGCCAAGTTACTTATACACTGGTGAGGCACGAGCATCAACAGCACATAGGGCGGATCGATCCTTCTTGCATGCTAATGGCGCATGAGACCAGGAATACATGCAGGCGTGCGGTGCAAGTCTAGTTCATGCTAATAGTTGAGCACATGACTAGCTAATGTTAATAACCGAGCACGCAAGACTAGCGAATGCTAACAACATATAGTTACATGAACGAGTCAAGCTTTCCTACACTTTTGTCGGTCTATTTTACCACCAACACAGTAAAATTTCATAGTAGGGAGGAGATGATGGTGCACGTTCTTCGTGTTAGGTGGCCTAGTCTAGCAGGAGACTAAAACTTTACCTTGGTTTAGGTCGCTGTAAGCTTCGTGACCATTAGTGCATGAATAACCCAAAGGTATGAATGATTTCTGTGATTAAATGACAACCATGACCTAACTTGTTGGATGTAGGATCATCGACATACTTCATCATTTCTACAAGTTGAAATCCTCAAGGACATTCAACGCCTTCTTGGAGCCTCAAGGTTGAGGATGGTCCAAGGTTAAGGATTGATAGAGTCTTTGTAGTTTAGTTTCTAAGCCTTGAATCCATAAGACCAATACTATTAAGGAGGGTTGGGTCACTTGTCACACTTTTACAAGTCCCAAAGAGTATGGATGCTCTAGGCTCTCTAAGGCAGTTGAGTGATAAGAGGATGCTTGAGGATGGAAGAGATGCAGCTGGAAACAAGGCAATCTCAAAGACTCAACATTCAATGCAAGAAAGGTCACTAGAGTATCACATGATAGTTCAGTGAGTGGTCAGTTAAGAGTCCAAAGAAGCAGAAGTTTTTTGAAAGAAGAAGAAGAGTCACCAGACGATCAAGTGAGTGCTGAAGTCTGAAGTCCAAAGATGATGTTTTTTGAAGTCAATAGTGGAAAGTCATCATATAGTCTGATGTGGTCAGAGATTGAATAGTCCGATGAGCCAAAAGATGAGTTCTAAAGAAGGTGTCTCTGAGAGTCCAAAAGAGAAAGTCATCAGATAGTCTGATGAAGGTATGCACCGACAATCCGATGTCACATGGAATAGACTTCAAAGATGATGTTTTATGTTTGAGGAGAAAGCAAGAGTCACAAGACAGTCCGGTGACCATATAAAGCAGTCAGTTTTTTGGAGACAACTTTCAACAGCTATCTCAAGACTTGTAGCTTATATAAACCATTTGAAGAGCTATTGTGGAGGTAACCTGAAGCTAGAAGAGTTTGAGGATCACTTGTGAAAGTTAAAGGTCACAGGGAAGCATTTAGAGAGATTTTGAGTGCTTGTGAAGAGTAGTAAAGAGTTTCTATTCATTCTTAGAGCTTGTGAGGCTGAAAGGTGTGTCTTGGACTTGTTACTCTTGTCTGTAGTAGCTTAGACCGGCTAAAAGTCGGTGTTCGAGCTTACGAGCAAATTGTGGATGATGACGTCAAGTTTGTACGTTGTTTTTGGTCTCTCGCTCAAAAAAAAAATACCAAGCGAGAGTGCTCGAGCCTTAAAAGTTTGCTTCTATGAGTGAGCATTGTTTGCTACAGTCAAAATCAACAGTGACTTCACTCTGAGAGTGAAGTGTATCTAGAGAGCACCATTCTAAGAATGGCGGGTGAGACCAGTACTTCAACAAGAGTGGTTCAATGAGAATAAGAAAAAAAATGCTGAGCATTCCTATGTATCTACTCCTCACTTTTCACAATTATCTTGTTGTGAGTAGCATGATATATAGGTTGTTTTTTTGTTTTCTCTTGATGGCTATTATGCCTATGTGCTTATTAGATTATAGGTTGTTCTTTTTTAGTCTTTTTCTTACTATTTACAAGCCAAGATACATAAATGAGAGGCTCCACAGCTTCATCATCGTAAACTATCCGTGTTTCTTTATTATTTTGATCATTTGTTCGATCCTCAGTTCCAACAGCTTCATCTAATGGTGCTTGCGAGCCCGCAGGCTCTTCCCCTTCGCCAGCACGCCGAGGTCCAGAAACATGAATCCGTCTCCCGCAGCTCCAGGATGATGCGTCCCTGACCACCGACATTGCCTTACGCTGGCGAACGCAGGAAGTACTTCGACGCAAAGATCCTAGCCTTGGACCCCTATTCGGCGGGCGCTGCTGGTGCTGTGTGTGGCGTGTGCCTGTGCCTCCAGCTGCTGCTACGCTAGACAGCTTGAGCAGGACCCGTATTTTTGCCCTATGCAAGGAGACAAAATCAATTCGGCTTGTGGGGGTCGGACAAGACACGCAAGAATTATCAACCTTAATTTGTCATTTGAGTATGTCATCACAAAAGTGAGAATCCATTTTAATCAGATGGGTATTCTATTATTTAAACTACTATCCTTCATCACAAGACAAAAATATATTTTACTTTATATGACTGACATCGACGTTCATGTGGTGCCGTGGGCCGACTGGAAGGAGGTTAAGAAAGGAGAGAAAGGAGAGAGGCATATTGGTCATTTAATGCCACCCTCTCTTCTCTGATCGAAATTTAGTGTTTTCATCATGTGCGGTGTTCTAAAACATGCAACAATTTATGATATACCTTAAACAAAGTCAAATCAAACAGTTGTGACAGACGAAGTCACGCATGAACGTCCTACATGCAAATGCCCGTTTTATTTTGACATAATATATTTTTTTATGTTCGTGAAAAAACATACTGCACACAGATCTTTAAGTGTAGTATTTTTATATAATTTATACTTACATTAATAATAATTCATAAAATTTAGAAAAGTTGGTAGACAATTTATATCGACAATATGCCTAGGCTATAAATGGTAGCCTGGGCTAAGGCCTAGGAGCCTTTTTTGGCCCATTGATCTCACTAGCTAGTTCGTGGTAAGCACGGCGTCGGTCAAGGTTTAATTAAGGCTTCCCACCTTTAGCCGTAGTCGCCTCGCCAGTGCGTCGAGGCGCATGCCGCCACCACCGCATAACCTGATGTTGCCTGGTTATTGACGTCGGTGCACTGTCAAAACCAGCCTTCTCATTATCATCTTAAATTGACAGTCATCGCGCAAACGCCAAGTCCGGTCCACAAAATAATCGTTCCACACCGTAAAAGTTACCCAAATAGGCACGCATGAATTACGCTTTCCGTGTACGTACGTACGTATTCCGTAGCTTTCATTTCATATAGTTTCTAGCTCCCATACAAGTATCACATAGTTTCTATCTCCCATACAGATATGCCATGGAGACCATCGACGATGCCGATAGAGGTTGGGTTTATGCATCGAATGAGCTAGTGGTGCCACGGCACGTATCTGTTGGGTGCACCGTGCACCTAGTCTGGTCCAAAAGTGGAGTCGCCTGTGTAGGCCTCCTTCCGAATGGAATGCAGGATAAAAAATTTCACAAAAATCAGTTAAATTTTATAAAAAAAATAAAAAAACAAAAATAAATTCCCGCGTTCCAAAGGAGACCATAATTGGAAGGATTCAGCCTTTCGTGGTGGCGATAGGGATAAAAATAGATATGAACGGTCAGAAAAATATTTGTACTACTTTCATATTTATTTTACTGGATGAAATAAAAATAGGAAAGGCGGTAACAAAAATGAGCGGGAAGATATCAAAAACTTGAAAAGCAAAACAATTTAGACGGTAATACATTAGTATGGACGGTAATACATTGGTATCGGTCGAGAAATCGGTAACTTAAGTCGGAAACATTACCCTTATAAAAGGCGGATTCTATAATAAACCAAAATAATTATGGACCGTTCAATTTGCACAATCTCAATTAATAAATGATCTTTTACAGGTAAAATCTCTCTTATAATTATAGCCATCAGTTTAAAAAGTTATTAGAAAATTTTATAAATTGATGCATGCAATAGTTTGAAAAACTATAAAATTCAACAATTGAAATTGATTCTAGTTTTATCTCTCAAAAGGTAAAACTATACATATTGGTCTATCTTAGCGGGACTTGTAAAACCAATATAGAGAGACAAATATATTTAGTTATGCACATAGTGTCGTTTATTTCATATATTTTATGTCTCACTACCTAGGGTCTCCATTGCACCTGGGACTTAGTTTGCAACCAGAGTGGGCCCTATGCATCGAAGATATAAGGAATATAATGCCGGTCATCTTCACAATGTCATGGCATAGGCGGAACAAAATTTGCTGGCGGTGATCTCGAAGCTGCACTGATTGGTCGAACATTTGGAAGGAAAAGTGAACAAGAACAAGCATGACTGCATGAGTTCGGCCAGCTACGCTCGTAGGTGGGTCTGACTATGAGGGCCTTACTCTGGTTCAACAGGAGGCGCAGGTGCTACTGATGAAGTTTCTGCCTCAAGCAGACCTCCTTCCGGAGTCCTCTTCTGATGCTACCGTACGTCTTTGGTTCGCATCCTATTGAGGCGATCCACAGCACCATATGGTACGGAAAAATACTCTTTCACCTACTCCTGCCAGTAATCTGATTCCTCACAGTGATTTTCTCCATAAGGCACTTATGCATAGTGCAATGTCTTTTTTTTTTATAGGAGAATAAACTCGGCTTTTAGAAAAGCCACGGGCAAACAGAGGTTCCAAAGTCCAACGCTACCAACATAAGGTAGGAACGCACACATCTACTGTGTGGACAACAACAAGAACAACAACAACAACATCACTTTTAGTCTCAAACAAGTTAGAGTAGACTAGAGATGAAACTTCGAGAAACGACTAAAAAAAAGCAACAACCAGCAATTAAAGTTGAGGCATATGAATTGTTAACCTCCACAAACCTCTATTCAAAGCTAACTCTTTAGCAATATCTCAATCCTTCAGATCTCTCTTCACATACTCTTCTCAAGTCAAATTTGGTCTACCCCTACCTCTCTTCATACCGTTTGATCGACTTACTATCCCGCCACGAATCGGTACCTCATGTGGCCTTTGTTGAATATATCCGAACCACTTCAAATGATGCTGCACAAATTTCTCTTCAACTGGTGCCACTTTTAATCTCTCTCGTATGTCATTGTTTCAGACACAATCTTTCCTCGTATGGCCACACATCCATCTCAACATACGTATTTCGACTATATGTAGCTGTTGGATATATCGACTTTTCATAAGCCAACACTCTGCTTTATATAGCATGGCCGGACGAATTGCAGTTTTATAGAATTTACCCTTAGGTTTTTGAGGCACCCTACTATCACATAGAACTCCAGAAGCTTTACGTCACTTTAACCATTCGGCTTTAATTATATGACTTACATTCTCATCAATATCTCTATATTTTTGCAACATTAAACTCAAATAACAAAAAATGTCTTTCTTAGTACCACTGGCCATCAAGTCTAACATCTCCCTCCTCGACTGTGGTAGCACTGAAATCATACCTCATATAGTATGTTTTAGACCTACTAAGTCTAAAACACTTTGACTCTAAAGCATGTCTTTACGATTCTAACTTTTGTTTCACCCCTATCCTGCTCTCATTCACTAGCACACATCATCCGCAAAGAGCATACACCAAAGAATGTCCCCATGTAAGTCTCGTGTGATCTCATCCATCACCAAAGTAAAAAAGATAAGGGCTCAGAGTCGACCCCTGATATAGTTCTATATTAATTAGAAACTCATCGGTGTCTATATCACTTGTTTGGACACTTGTTACCACATTCTTGTACATATTCTTAATGAGGTTAATGTATTTTATTGATACTTTGTGTCTTTCCAATGCTCACCATATAACGTTCCTAGGAACTTTATCATAAGCCTTCTCTAGGTCAATAAAGACCATATGCAGATCTTTGTTCTGTTCTCTGTATCTCTCCATCAGTTGTCTTATTAAAAAAATTGCCTTCATAGTGGATCTCTCGGGCACGAAACCAAATTAATTTTGGGTGACTCTCGTTGATCCCCGCAGATGGTGGTCAATAACCCTCTCTCATAGCTTTATTATGTGGCTCATTAACTTGATTCCTCGATAGTTAGTACAACTTTGCACATTTTCTTTGTTTTTAAAGATCGGTACTAAAGTACTCCGCCTCTACTCGTCGTCAGGCATTTTGTTTGATCGAAAGATGAGATTGAACATGTTGGTGAGCCAAACTATTACTACATATCTAAGACATCTCCACACTTCAATGGAAATCCCATCCGAACCCAACGCCTTATCTCCTTTCATCCATTTCAAAGCCTTCTTTAACTCGGATTTCTAAATCTTTCTCACAAAGTGCCTATTTAGGTCATCGAAAGAGATATCCAACTCAATGGATGAGCTCCCACTATCTTCGTTCAAGAGTTTAGCGAAATACTCTCTCTATCTATCCTTGATCTCTTTATCATTTACTAATAGACGCTCTGCTTCATCTTTAATGCATTTAACTTGGGTGAAGTCTCTAGTTTTCCTCTCTCGGCTTTTGGCTATCTTATAGATGTCTTTTTTCCTTTCTTTCATGTCTAGTTGATGGTACAAAGCATCAAATATCCAACCTCTTGCCTCACTCACCGCTCGCTTTACAGTCTTTTTTGCTATTTTATATTGCTCTATGTTGACCGCGCTCCTATCAAGGTGTACCCATTTAAAACACTCTTTCTTCTCTTTGATAGCCTTCTGAACATTCTCGTTCCACCACCATGTGTCTTTAGCTTTATATCTAGCTCCTCTAGTCACACCAAGCTCCTCTAAGGCAATTTTTCTAATGCAAGCGGCCATCTTCAACCACATAATATTTGCATCATCCTCTGCCTGCCAAGGGACCTCCTTCATAACTCTTTTCTTAAAAGTATGTGCTGCATCTTTTTTAAGCTTCCACCACTTGTCCTTTTCACTTTGATTTGCTTCCTCTGTAGAGAGCACAGCTAAAAGCGAAAGTCCACAACCACAGGCCTATGCTGAGGTACCACATATTCTCCTGGTATTATCTTACAATCTAAGCAAGCATGTCTATCTTTCCTTCTTACCAAGATAAAATCAATCTGGCTACAGTGAGAACCACTCTGAAAGGTTACTAAATGAGAGGCTCTTTTTCTAAAACAAGAGTTCACAACAAACAAATCGTAGGCCAAGGTAAAGTTCAAAACCCCCTCCCCTTCTTGATTCCTACTTCCGTAGCGGAAACCACCATGCACCCTCTCAAAGCATACGCTAGAAGAGCCAATGTGCCCATTTAGGTCTCCTCTTATAAAGAGTTTCTCAGTGATAGGCACACTGCTGGCCATCGCATCCAAATCCTCTCATAATTGTTTTTTGACACTCTCATTCAGGCCTATTTGAGGGGCATAAGCACTAATTATGTTCAGAACTAAATCTCCAACAACCAGCTTCACTAGAATAATCTTATCTTCATGCCTCTTGATGTCCTCCACGTCATCTTTAAACCTCTTGTCGATCACAATGCCTACCCTATTTTTTGCTGTCAATGTCCTCGTGTACCAAAGTTTGAAACCGGTATCTTCCACCTCCTTTGCCTTTTGACCCTTCTATTTTGGCTCTGAACACAAAGAATATTCACACGTCGTCTAATCATAGCATTAACTACCTCTCGAAGCTTACTCGAAAGCGACACTACATTTCAATTACCTACCCGCAACTTACAAGGCTCGACTAGCTTCCTTACCCCACCCCCGCATCCGCCAAGTCAAATGCGAAGACCCTTGCTCATTTTTCACTACACTCGAGCGACGATGTAGCGCGCCACTAAGGATGCGACGGCCCGATCTTTGCACACTTGTCACCGCATCCAGATTACGATACGGCGCACCACTAAGGATGTGATGACCTGGCCCTTGCTCATTTTTCACAATACCCGAATTTTGGCATAGGGCGTCGCTAAGAGAGTTACGCCCCAACAAAAAATTTTTTGGGTTTCATTTTCATAGGAATAGCTAAGATAGTTGTTGGCTCGTCACGTCTAACACAACCCACTATATTATCCGGGCTTGATATCGGTTATGTCGTGACAACATAGGTAGAACCTCTACCTATGTTAGAAAGCATAGACGAAGTACCCTCCACCTTTATCCGGGCTTGAGACCTACTATGTTAAATATAAAGCTACGTTAAACCTAGGCGTAGTTTACGTGGACAACAAGAAGCTTAATAAAAAAACACCACATCAGAAACAAAGATGGATCTGGGTCTGTCTTGAATCTTATCTAAAATCTTCTTGCTCAGCTCCTCCAGGTGATCAGAGTTCGCCCCTTTCGACAGCGCCTTCCAGCTCTGTAACAATGAAAGACCAGTCAGCAGAGCATCAGTTGGGTTGGGAATTTCTTCTCGATCGCCATCTTATTTCGAATGCGTCAATGCGTCCAAGATAGACCTGAAAAGAAAATCACACCAATGGAATTCGGGGCACCGGCTATTGAACACCAAAAAATTGGACCAGAAGTCAGTAACTGTTTCTGGGTTACGACTCCAGCCAAAGCATTCCCTTAACAAACACCATGTGGATTTGGCTAGAGAGCAAGAGAAGAAAACATGATCGATGGTTTCAAGCTGTCCACGCAGAATACAATGGTCACTACCTTTCCATCCTCTTTCCTTCATGACAGTACCTACTTGAAGGTGCGCAAAAAAATCTGCCACATAAAGATTTTTATTTTTAAGAGGATTCTATTTTTCCAAATTTGCTGCAAGCATCTCTCAGTGACTCCCCCAAAGGTAGCAAAACAAAACAATAAAGGGAGCAAGTATTAAAAAGAATTGCTCTTGTCAAGAGCCCAAATCACCTTATCCTCCTCAGTATCTAGCTGAATTGGATTAACTGACTCTAATAGCCTGTTCCACTCATCACTCTCCGCATAACCAAACTGTCTACGGAAAGATAAGTTCCACTGCCCCTCAACGAAAAAAAGAATTAAGTTTCTCATTCGGATCTTGGCAAATACAGAACTAGCTAGGAAATAACAGATGGAGGGGACCGTGCCTATCCAAACATCCTCCCGGAACTTGATAGTCTCTCCAATATGTGGTTCAAAGATTGCGCCCCACTTAAATAAGTGCATGAACTTATGCAATCCCTGCCAAAACTGCGACACCCCCTGTGTCTTCGATTTCTCATAGTCCCCTCGGGGCATGTATTTGGCCTGTAGTATACGGCATTTCATCTCGATTATTGTGTATCTTCCAAATCTATTTGGTAAGTAAATAATCATTCATGAGTCTAGTATTGATAATCTCGAGCCCTTCATATTCTTTTGGTCTGGCCACTGCCTCCCACCGCATCATATGGTATTTTTTGTTATTATCAACTCCTTGCCAAAAGAAAGCAGATCGAATGAAATCCATTTTTTTGTGAGTCCCCTTATGAAAATGATAAAACCCCATCATGTAAGTAGGTAGGCAGCTTAACACCCCCCCCCCCCCCCCCAAGAGTTATTCTTACCTTTCCATAGATCAAGTCTAGTTCTCATTTTCATGATAATTTTGTGAAAATCAACCATCCTCAAAGCATGATCTAAAATAGGAATCCCTAAATAGGTTATTGGAAAGGCAGCGTAGTTTACAGTTAAGCATGTTGGCTCATATATCTACCTCCTCTTGGGGCATCCCAAACACAAGCACTTCTCTTTTGTGAAAATTTATTTTGAGGCCAGATAGAAACTCAAAACAGTATAAGATTAACTTCAGGTTTGAATATTCTCAAAGGTCAGTTCTACTAACAGAATCGTATTGTCAGCATATTGAAGATTAGTGATACCTTCTGGGATGAGATGGGATGCTAAGCCAGTAATCAGCCCTCTTTGCCTAGCTTTTTTAATCATGGCCCCTAATGCATCAGCCACAAGATTGAACAGGAATAGAGATAGAGAATCCCCCTGTTGCAAGCCTTGAAAAGTACAGAGGAAGCCCCTCTTCCATTCACATTGATACACACTTTGTCCCCTGGATTGCTCGCATTACCCAATTGATCCAAATATCAGGAAGGTAGAGCACACTTCTACAAAAACTATTTATCCCGACACTCCCTTTATCAAAATACATGCGAATTATCAACCGCCTATACAAAGAAAAATGTGAGCCCAAAAATATCAACCGCTTGCATAAATTTATTTGTGCATGCAGACATTCTAACCTTCCACCTGCACAAATAACTTCTTTTCTACAGGCGGTAGGTTTAAACCAACCGGCTGCATTTAATTCATTTTTTAAAATTCATTTTTTACAAGCGGTCGCTAATGCCGACCGACAGCAAGTGCATGTCCACACTGCGATCCGGGTTGAACCCTCAATCCATTTTCTTTACCATTCGATCGGGTCCCAAGAAACACATTCACCGGGAATCCAGGCCGTCCACGACAAAGCACGCTGCACGCCTCACCAGAGCAGGGCCCCGCAAATTAAAAACCTGGTGCGCAAGTCAATCGAGGCAAAGTAAATGAGAGAGCTCCAGTGGTGGCTCTAGCCAGGCTGCCGCCGCCGACTGGATGCCCGACGCCAGCATCTGCTTCGCCTTCCACTAGCCACTACTTGCCGCGCGCGCTGCTGGACCGTCTCGGCCCCTGCAGGCCATGGCTACAGCTTACGGCCCTTGGCAGCCACGCGCCGTCAGCTTGGCTGGCTCGGCCTCTGGTAGCCGTGCACGCGTCATCGACCGGACATCCAGTGCTTGGTCTTCCTGAGAGGCAGCTGCATTGAGGACACAAACTAGGTCTCTCTCTCTCTCTCCCCTAGATCTACCGCAACCGCGAGCCTAGCTCACGGATCTCAGGCAACTTTCGCTCTCTTGCAGAGATTTTGATGAGGATGGAACCTCCGTCGTCCCAGATCAACTGTCAGAGGTCCGCCACCAGGTTCGCCTCTCACTCTCTCTCTCTCTCTCATCCCTAGCTTGCTTCTGACCTGCCCCGCGTCACAAGGCACGATGGCGACAACGGTGAGTCCGAGGACGCACCGATCTGGGGACTCCAAAGATGGGGACTCCGCTGAGTCCGAGGAGTTCAAGATCTGGGGACTTCGAAGATGGGGACGTACTGATCTGGTTGTGAATCATTTTTTTTAAAGGCAGATGTATGAATCATCTGATTTGTGAAACATGTGACGGTTGAATCATTTGATTTGAATCTTTTGATTCATGCAGATTATGAACTAATTTGTAATTTGTGTTAGTAGTGTTTGAATTTGTGAAACATTTTATGGCTGAATCATTTGTTATTTTGATTTTGAGCGTACAAAACGGTGCTATGGGTGGCGTGCCAGGTCTGGGTTTGGTGGGCCCGTTCTGGCAATAGGCTTTTTTTTATTTTTGGACGAGGCTTTGTGCCGGTGGTCGGTGTAAGTCTCCGCCCGCACTAATATTATTAAGTGCAGCGGATCTTTATTTGCAGGTAGTTTATATAAATGCATGTATAAATCATGATTTTTGCAGGTTTATTTATAGTAGCGGATTTGAAAACCGCTTGCAAAAATCTTTTTAAATTCGCCTCTAAAATCCCTTTTTTTTAAGTAGTGGCAACAGGGCACCCCTTTCCCTCTTCCTCTCCTCTCTGATTTGTGCTCTTTTTCGATGCTTTTGCTCTTTTTGATGGATAGTGCTCTTCAAAAATGTGCACTTCAGCAGCATTAGTTTTTGGAACAGCCATGTGTAAGAGATCCTGTTGACCAGCAAGGCATTTTCGACGACGGCGGCATCCTCATCGACGACGGCATCGGTCAATTGCTACGACTTTGAATGACAACTACTTCAACGATAACAAGGGCAAATGGACAATTCCTAGGTGATCTACGGTACAACATATTGGATATCTAGATGGCCAAATTGTCTTTGCGAGTACGGTGTCTGATTTTACCTCCGACAATGGCCTTGAAGAATAGATCGTCAGTGATATCTGAAGAGGAGAAAGAGGAGCTGCTGGCACTGGAAAAGGAGAGGTTCTCTAGGGAGATAGAGTTGTTGGTGTCGGCAACACCAGTTTCACGTCCTAACATTCATGGGGTTGAATCATGGTATGGGTCAAAATTTTGGAAGAGTATGGATGATAGTGATTCAAATGTCAAGAGTGAAGGAGAATTAGCGTCTTCGGACATGTTGAAACAACAGCCACTGGATGTAGGATTCACTTTGGATGAAATTATTCAGACAAAGAATGAATGGATCACACCATCCTCTATAGGGAATTGTAATCTCAAGGAAGGATCAATCTCAAAGAAGATCATCAACACTTCGGTGCATAAGAGACAACCACAACTAAAGCCTTGGCGTGGAACATTGCTTCCACCAATGATTTCGCCGCTGCGCACCTTAAGAGATGCAATCGCAGCAGCTAAGGTATAGACTCTTAACTCCTTCAACCACAAGTCAATTTTTGCTCGATCGACTGTTGATTTGGCAGCTCCGATGAGGTCTTTCGGTAGCCAAAGGCTGACGGTTACCGTGGATGACGCCGGATCAGGATTGGATCACACAAAATCTGTGGAATTGAAAAATTCAAATTCAAATTTGAATCCAAACTCTACTGGTCGTTATGATACAGTCATGGGCCGAGTTGGATCCGAAAAATACGTGTATAGGCCTACTCCAGGCCTAGTTGTGTTGTTCTCTAAAACAGGGACATCCTGTAACCTAGGCCACACAAACAATTCCAACCGTCGCCACAGGAACGTTCTTACGTGGAAGTCTTGCTCAACGGCATGGAGAACGACACACACCCTTTGCCTTCTGTGGTGGGGCTCTAAATCGTGGAGGTCTGCGTGGAAGTATGAGGAGAAGAGGCCAGCTAGGAGCATACTCACGTGGAGGGTTTCAGTCACAAGGTTTCCAGGTGATGTCGGGAGGAAGGGGTTTTCATGTTGGATGATCAAGTGGACGAGGATATGAATTTCAAGGACATGGTGTCGGTTCTAACAACAGGTTTCAGCGTGGTGGATTTGAGGACAGATGACAGGTTGTGGTGCAAACAATGGTTGTGCAGTTCCAAAGCCTCAGACCACTGTAAAACATGCAGGACCAGGATGAGGTTCAGGGGATTCTAGGGGTCCTGGTACAGAGTCAACTTTCATGGAAAATTCCAGAACAAAGGTACCTGTGAATCCCATTCCGTCCCAAGCAATGGCTCTGATGCAGCAGGCGATTGCGGCTTTATCAGGGCAGGTCCCAGAACAGGAGAATAAGCCAAAGGCAGCTCTGCTCAATGATTCAGAGATTAAACATGCCGATGAGATGAAATCGATTTAGACTGATATGCTTGAATCATCTGTTCAGGGTGCTGCTAGAATGACAGCGGGCAATGGTAAGCCATCATATTGCTATCGTTGTCTTACAAAAGGGCATGCCATTCATAATTGTACTACTTTTTTATTCTGTCATATTTGCCAAAGCAAAGAACATGTTAGATGTCTGTTATACAAGGTTGCTAGCAAACTTCATACAGTTCCTTGTTGGTATGCAGTTCAAGGTTTGGGAGTTTATTATATTCCTAGTTGTGCTCATATCAAGGCAAAATGTGATGCTAGAATTGCTTTGATCAAAGTTGTGGATGGTGTACTCACAGCTAATCAGGTAATAGCAGAGATGGAAAGACTAATAGCAGGGAAGTGGAAATGGGAGATGCATGAGGTTAGTTCTAATAATTTCAGAACAAATTTTCCTTCAAGAATAGAATTGCTTTGGATGATTGAGTGGAAAACAGTGTAAGTAAAGAATAGCAATATTAAAATAACAATTGAGGAGGGAAGAAATTGTGACATGGCTAAATTTGCGATCCCAAAAGTGTGGGTTCAATTTGTAGGCCTGCCTGAGGAGCTTAAAGAGTTCTTGGTAATATGGGCCATTGGGTCTATACTACGAATAACGAAGGATGTTGACAAAGAGTTTACAAGGAATCACGGCATCTATAGGCTGCAAGTTTTAGTGTTAGACTCTGAGGCTAATACCTGAATCTATGGATATTGTCATTGCGGAGAGTGTATATGAGCTGCATTTTCACATCGAGCCACAGAACAACAGTAGCGTCCTGGCGCCAATGGATATGGATGATTATGGCGAAGACAATGGGGCAGACAATGACAGAGAGGGAAATAATGAGGAAGGAAGTAAAAGTAATGGTAAGGAGATGGCTGAAGAGGCTGCAACTAAGACTAACTCAGAATTGGCAGGGTCTGAGTGGTGTCAGTGACAAGGGGAAAGAGAGAATGGTATACAGAACCACAGTTCCCGGTTTACCTGATAAGGAAGATACAATGGACTAGGGTGACATAACGGAAGAAGCTAAGGAAGATGATGTGAGATATAATGAGGAATATTTTAATAAACAGGGACATGAATTACTGAGAGATCAGCAGGAAGGAGTGATTGAGGAGGTGACACCAATGGAAATGACAGTTGCTGAACTGGTGAGTGAGGCAAAAGAGCTTGCTGCAATTCAAGAGGCGATCTCTGAGAAAGAGCAAAAGACGGGCTTTGTCGAGTGATCAAGATTCAGCGCAGAGAGCAGAAAAAATGAAGGCAGCGTGCAATTTGGATGATGCGAATAAAGGTAATAGTGCTCATCTTTATCAATCTTTTCTTACCTTTTCAAATGAGCATATTATTCAAAATTTGAATGAAGTGGAATAACTTTAGGTAGCGATGCAAATATGGCTAACATGCCAGTGTCTGATATTAAGAAGTTAGAAGAGGCGAGGTTCAAAAGATACCAAAAGGTAAAGTTGATTTGATTTTTGATAAGAAACAAAAGAATTTTGAAGAAGAGGAAGAGATAGATAAGTTAATTCTAAACTCTCTTTGTGATGAAATAATGGATGACGTGATGGATCTGGATATTGCTTATCCTATGGATTGCAAAAATATCGATACACAAAAAATTATATCATAGTGATTAATGAAAGAGATTTTTTGGAATAGTAATGGATTGAGAGACAAAAACACAAAATAAATTTATTTCAGATCTCACTAAAGTACAAAACCTAAATTTTATAGCTCTCTCAGAAACTTGTAGGAGTAAGTTTATGCCAAATTTTCTTAAAAACCACTACAAAAAATTTGACAATGTATGACAAACTAAATTCATCATGGAATGTAACAAAACGGTCAAAATCCAATTTATGACGAAGTTATGAATCATCATGTATTTCGCGTCATAGATTGTAGTGGGTGACGTTTTTATAGTTTTCATCACTAATGGTAAAAATCTATAAAGTTTATAGACCATCACAAATGAATTCAAGTCCAACAAAACCCAAAACTAGTGACGAATTAAATCGTCACTGATGAGCCCAAGCCACCCAATGAGGCCCAGATCATAGTGGCAATTTAAATCGTCAACAAAAAATTCCAAACCCAATCAAAGCCCATACCTAATTAAAGAATTAAACTACAGAATTCTAATTAAGTTATACCAAGCTCATACAAATCTCATATATAATTTCATTCATAGCACAATAGATTGAGCGCAAGATATAACAATTATTCTCATTTCAATAAAGATTCAGATTTAGTATTACAATCATACAATAACTTAGGTTCCAATCCTAAAGCACTACAACTGACAATTATACAACATTTTAACTAATCTAAGTAAAACTAAAAACAAAAGGCTTGCAGTAGTGTGCTTATCATTCTGTCATCTCCCACCTTGCTTGCTGCAACCATAGTTGATGTGGTGCTTTTTTTTCTTCAAGGCAAACAAAAGCATGATAAAAGTTACTTCCTCCGTCCCAAATTATAAATCATTCTAGACTCAACAACTTTTCCCAAATTATAAGTCATTCTCACTTCCCAATACACTTTCTCTCTTCCTAATACTTTTCTATCTCTATCTCTTTCCTCCTCGTTTTCAGCACATCCCACCTTTCCCACTTTTCTTAATTCCCGCGCCCCTCGCTAAAACGCCCTATAATATGGGACGGAGGGAGTATATAATAGTAAAAGAGCGTGATTGACTTTTAGAAGAATGCGACACCTCGGAGAAGCAGAACATTGTTCCTGAGGTGGGCTGCAGATTTCCAAATATCAAATTCAGTATAGTTGACTTGCCGATGCCATTAGTACCAACAACTGAAACAGTAGGTCAATGGGTCATGGAAAATAACAGAGAATGTATAAAAATAACAGAGAAGTTTTTAACAACATTTTTGAACAATCATAGATCACATATACCTTGCAAGGAATCCATAAACATACCCCTCCTATACTCTTAGTTCTTTATTGTTCCTCAAGGCAGCCATTAGTCCCTTTTCTGCATTGCGACTGCAGTTTACAAACTCCATAGTCACCAATAGTAATTTGCACTCAAGATCAAAGTGACTGCAGAGAGTAACAATGCCCGTTTACCAAGCAAATAGCACTCATGATGACACCAATAAAGTAAGGAGGTACCAATAGCCATGCACCTGATAAAGTAATTTATTTCACAACTCGGACCAAGAGAGGAGCTACAAATGCAATAAAAGATCTGTAATTTCACATGTGCTGGAAAACAATCCAGGCAGCAGCAAAATACTGTGTATGCAATTTTCAATTATTACTGTAAATTAGTAAGTGCATATAGGAGTACTTGTCAAAGCAACAAAATTCTTTGACATCAACTGTGAGCTAAAAGGTATGAATTAGATGTATACCAGTTATTAGGTTCTTTCTGTATTCATCCTGTCTAGCCAAAGTAGCAGAACTGAAATTTGCCAGACCTTGAAAACTATGGCCTGCAAGTGAAAAAAAGAAAAAAAAAAACTAAGCCCAGTTGCCAACTAGCAGAACTGAAATTTTGCAGACTAACAATAATAAATTGTAAAATAAAATCTTAGAAAAGGAGATGCTACTTTTCTAGTAATCTAGTAAGAAACATGTAATTAAGATGGTGGTATCTTGGAAACTATGGATTAAAGATCAGTTGCAATATTGTGTTCAGTTGCAAAACATGAAACTGTTATTACAGACATTTCTTCTGATATTGAGATATCACGAGATTCCGTCGCAGGAAACGTAACAATGAAACTGATTAAGGAGTTATAATTCATGAATAAAGCAACAAAAAGTAAAGGGGGGGGGGGGGGGGGG
>BCLH01002034.1:38196-63135 GCA_001602315.1 Zoysia pacifica
GCGCGCGCGAGGAGCGGGGCGGCGGCGCGCGTGGCTGGGGAGAGAGGGCGATGCGGCTGGTGCTGTGCTGCTGGGCCGCGCGAGAGGGAGAGAGAAGAGTGGGTCGACGGGGAGAGAGGGAGAGGCGGCCCAAGAGAGGGTCTTCTTTTTATTTTTATTTCTTTCTTTCTTCTATTTCCCTTAATTCTATTAATTAATTCTTGAGCTTGCTGATTACTATTTATTCATTCAATTAATTATTTAAATTATATGCAATGACATGAAATGCTATGCACTCCTAACAATTTATTTATTTAAAAAAATTTTCCACACTAGTCTAAATTGTGATATGCATTTAAATTTTGAAATTTTAATATTTGAAATGGGTTGAAATTTTAGGTGTCACAAGGGAGTGGGAGAGGGAGAGAGGCTCAGCAGGGGTTTTTGTGATTTCCTTTTTATTCCTTTATTTCTTTCTTTCTATTTCTTTTAATTCTTTCTTTGCTTCTCAATCTTGATTAATTATTTTTTTTCCAGGGCAAAGATATTTAAATGCTATGCAATGGTATGAGATGAAATGCAATCCTAGCATTTTATTTGGAAAAGAAATTTTTTTACACTAAAATTGGAGAATGCAATTAAAAAATTTGGAATTTTAATAATTTGGAAATATTGAATTTTAGGCCGTTACATCATCCTCACCCTGAGGAGATAAATTTAACTTGATTGTATTATCAATGGCCATCATGGCCAACTCCTAAGGATCCAATTCACCCAAATTGGCCTCATTCTTTTCCTGAGAGATTCTTTATAAGTTGCCTCCACCAACTCAGCTCTCACTAATTCCTCGTCTTTAATAGCAAAAATAAAGGCTGGTTTGTCATCTACAACTAAATCTAATTAATCTATAGAGTCACTAAGAATCTTATCAGGTGTATTATTTAGAACAGTGAAAGGATTCATCGAGGATGATGTACCTGGGATTTCCAAAGTTTTGAGCATCACCCTGGTTGAGGCTTTGTCCAGCACTGGCCTTCCATCCTGCATATCCCTAGAGCTGCGCCTGGTTGGGGCCCTTACTGTTTTCTTCCTCCGTTTGATAGCTTTCTTGTGGGGAACAGGAGACCATACCAGCTTCTCCTGATCCAAACTTCTATTAGTCGATTGCTGCTTCTCACACCCCCCCCCCCCTGGTTGTCAGACAGCTGCTCTTCCAGGCCCAGTTCCATTTTTTTATGAATCATTTCCATGTGATCTGTTGCACATTAGTCTGCTTCAGGCTCAATCTCAGGTACCTTGGTCTATTTAACACATTTCATAAGATACCCTGCCTCTAACTCAGTTGTATCACATCTAGTGTCATTGGCGTTCACATGAGTATCAGAGATTAACAGCATATCACTTTTACTGCCAAAAAGAATCTGCTCTGTCAGAAAATCCTCCTCCTGAATCATAGATGGATATATCTGCTCAGCTCCAGTGACACTACTATCTCTCAAAGAGCATTCCTTAGGCAGCTCATATAAACAACTCAAATCCTCCTCTAAATTGACCACTAATCCCTGCAAAGAAGGAAACACATTCACAGGTGGTATCTGCCACGGTAAGAGATCAAGACAATTGTTCTGCACACACATAGCATCCACAGCCCCTGACTTTTTAGCCGAACCAGTCACACTACAAGGATTCAGGTCTATTGCAATGAATTTTTGGCAACGAATAAGATGTCGTTGCGACAATAAAGTGTTATTGTCATGATTTGCTATTACATGGCAATAGCTTTTTATTATCACCACGATTTATATTTGTTGCATATTTAAAGGGCTTCGTTGCAATACATTTACTTTATTGCCATGAATATTCAAATCGTTGTATTTGTGTACTAAATTTACCACGTATTTTTATTGTTGCAACTACTAAATTTTCATTGCAATAGACTTTATTGTATTGCAACAAATAGCTAAATTATTGTATTATATTGTAGTTATCACTACATTTTTCATGTTGCAGTAACTACAAAATTCGTTGCAACAAACTATGCTTTATCGCAATAAAAAAATAAGTTGTTGCAATAATAAGTCATTATTACCACAATTTCCTCTGTTGCAACTATTACAAAATATATTTATTTATTGCCCCCAAACATTGCAAGCAACTAAAATATTGTTTCATAATTATTTTATGAGCAAATGTTAATCTTGCTTGCAAGATATTGAGTAATATAATCAAAAATACATGTTGCATGTTGAAAGGAATATGCAGTTATGTAGACATATGCAAGTCTCCTATTGTTAAAGTTAATCATATTTATAGAAATTATTACACAAAGTCACATCGAATGATGCCTAATTTTTCTTAACGACCAACAGAGAGAATAGTTGTTAGTTATTCATTGATTCCTACTTCCTCTCATCTTTTAAACTTGATACAAAAGATGAAAATTTGTTGCATGTGTGCATGTGTTTAAAAGAAAAAAGAAAAAAGGATGTGTGAGCAGGGTGGCGTGTAAGCATCTTTTTAGGATATGGGAATTTGTAACAGTGAGCTATTATTCAGGTTTAAACGATAACCGTGTGAGGCACCATGCATCTGTTTGTTACGGAGTACTAACAAAGAGAGAGAGAGAGAGAGAGAGAGAGAGAGAGATGTGTGTTCCTCTTCATTTAGGGCGTTCTCTTCGGCTTCAACCAGTCAAGGTTTTGAAACCGTTGAAAACTGCTACAGATGAAAAAATCTAGTTTTGTTTTTTCAATTTTGAATGTTAAATTTGAAGTCAATTTGGTGTCACCGGTTTACAAGTTTTCAAAGTTTTTTAAACCGAAAACTGGTCATATGATGAAACCTGACTGGTTTTTAACAATTTTGTTAATATTGCAGCCAGCTCTGCAACTTCTTCGCAGGATTCCTGACTCACGCAAGCTGTAACGCCCCGCGTCCAAAGTCTGCTTACCCACCAACTCTCACGTGGAGCGGGCTCACGTATTCATGTATAGCACCTCTCTTACGCTCTCGGCCTCGCTTCGTGTAAAAGGGTTAACCCGGAGGTATGCTATAGTTGGAACAACGAAAGTTATAAAGTGGCCCCCACCTCCCTACATAACCAAGGTGAGACTAATCTCACCTCTCCACTTCACTTTAATTATGGGCTATTAAGGTTCAAACCACGTCCTACAACTACAACTACAGGTTTTGAGCTGGGGTGTTACAGTGACCCTCCCTTAAGGGCTGACAGCATTGGCAGCCTACCATAAATGGCAGCAGATACATAGGATCCCCTCTCGATGCAGAGCCGCGCGCACGCATACCTGCAGCGAAAGGTTCCGCTCTGATACCATTATAACGCCTCGCGTCAAAAGTCCGCTTACCGCCCAGCTCTCACGTGGAGCGGGCTTGTGCATTCATGTATAACACCCCCCATACATTTTCGATCTCGCTTCGTGTAAAAGAGTTAATCTGGAGGTGCTATGATTGGAACAACGAGGGTTATAAACTGGCCTCTATCTCCCTACACAACCAAGGTGGGACTAATCTCACATTTCCACTTCACTTTAATTATGGGCTATTAAGGCCTAAACCATGCTCTACAACTACAACTACAGGTTTTGGGCAAGGGTGTTACATGAGCCTTGCAATGTCAAGGTGCGCCACCACTGTTTGATCAGGCGTAGAACTTCCAGATTTGTTTCGCTGGTGCCTCTTCTCAAGCCACTCCTCACCGTCAATTTCTGCACGTTCTGATTTTCTTGGTACGTTTACTACTCAAAACAGATCCTTCTTGTTTGGTTCAAGATCGAGTGAGTTAGTTGTGCTTTGCGTGGCATTCTTTTAAATGTGTTTTATCGTCTTTACCTTCAGAACACACACCTTTGCTTGACAAAATTAAGTCCTAACAATATTTGGCATCATTTAAGAGTAACATAACATTTTTGTGTATGGAAGGAAGTGGTCTGACATTGATGAAGCTATTAAGAGAGAAATAGTCAAAAATAATCTTGTTAGTTTGAAACCTGATAGATGTTTTGTATTTATCTTGTAGCCTCCATTATCTATGTCGATATAACTTTTTTGCCCAATGTATATGCTTTACAGGAGTTATGGAACTTATAGGACACACATGAAACTGCAAGAAAGATTTTAATGATTGCTAATGAATGCTACAGGGGATGGCGCTCAACATTGCACTCCACCTATAAATGTTATAGGACAGATGCTGAACTTAAACGGAACAAGCCTGAAGATGTGGGGGTGGAAGAATGGGATCGTTTGATAGAGTATTCTGGGACTGATGAAATTTCAGGTCAGATAACTTTCCAACAACTTCACATGATCTAAATATTTTCGTTTACATAGATTTGATTAAGTATGCAACACAGAAACATAGCAAGACAAATTCTAAACATCACAAAAAGCGAAAGAAGAAGCACTTGATGGGTTCAAAATCATACTCACAGCTGAGTTATGAGAAGGTATGGGGAAGAATGAGTGCCTCTTACTGTACTGATATGTATATGTATCTACATTTTTTTGTGACATATACTTTTTTGTAGCGAGACAAAGAGACTGGAGAAGAGCCTGATGACATTGAGCTCTGGGAAGCAAGTCATCTGAAGAATGGCAAATGGTCGAACGTCCAATCACAAGCAATACTTGTGAGTAACACTTCAAACCTAAATTAATCACCAGTTACAATGTTGATACCAACACAAATTATTTTTGGCTATCAAGAATGATGCACAGACATAAGTTACTGAGAAGGAAACTAAACAAGGATGTCCACTTTCAAATGAGGCAAGAAATAGAATATTCCAGGACAGTTATAGGTCATCATTGAGTTGTGGAGCATCAAAGGCTCATAGGCGTGGTTATATGGCTAAACCTTCTGTTTCTGAAAGACCACAAATCCAGATGGATGAACATTCGCGTGCGACAGCAAAAACACAAAGGCAAAATGAAGAGCTCAACTACCATGTTTGGAACTTGGAAGATAAGAATGAAGAGCTCAAGCTACATGTCCATGACTTGGAAGAAAAGAATACAGAGTTAAATGCCCAAGTGCAGAGCCTAGAAGACAAAAATAATGAACTGAACATCCATGTCAAGAACTTAGAAGATCAGCTAGCAATAGACCGTGCGCAAAGAGCTAAGGAAATGGAGGCCTTGAAGCAATCAATGAGAGAAGAAATATTGCAATTAGTTGGGAATCAGCAAGCAACCATACAACAGGTAACTCATGTAATAGTTCAATTTAATTAAAACTTCCAAGCATTTTTGAATTTTCAGTTGTGATCAAGTGTAAGTTATATAATATCTATTATATTCTTGATTCGTCAAGTTTATAAAGTTACGTGCTTTCTGCAGCCTGATCAACTAAAGAATTCTGAGAGAATTTCAAATATCAGACGCACCGCTTTACCGGAAAGTATTCCAGCTGCTCGTATCATCAGTCCCCATCATCTTAGGAAAACAGCAAACTTGTATCGCCGTTCTCGATTTGATACGGTAATTTACTCTTGCTAGTTTATTTATTTTTAGACTTAAAGGGCAGTGTCACTTTGTTTATCACCCTTTTTTTCAATCATGGATAATTGAATATCATATATTGGAATTTAAAAAGCCATTGGCAGGTAAACTGCTTCCTTTAGTAAAAAAATTATGGCTCTCCTAAGTTTCTCCACACTGCAGTAAGAAGTGTGATGAGTCAAAAAAAAAGGTAAAAAATGTTTCTGTGACTGAAATTTGAAGATGTCATTGTTGATTTCAATATTATTGTTTTAGGCTAGTTGATGTTGATACAGTCATAGTTTTCTTTGGTTTTTCTACTGCTTGGCACTTAACCTTCACCTTTCTTATTCTTTGAAATAATCAGATTGTGTGTTTTCATGAATAATTAGTGAGTTTTTTTGTTTCTGTTAGGTAATTCTCACCCTGTTTTAAGTGTAGAATACGATTTGTTTTCATGAATAATTAGTGATATGCTTTTGGGAAATTTTCTATAAAGATCTCATGTCTACAGTACTCTAGATGAGGACATAGAATAGATTGTGCAGGGACCTGAAACATATTTAAATTAATTATGCTTCTTCAGTAAATATGCGTACATGTTTTCTATGAAACTTGTATACACACTTTTAATTCTATTGCCATGGTAATTTGCAGATTGGCACATATCTCATATAGTAACTTAATTAACTATTGCATGATTTATTTTCAGGACGAGACATGATAACTGCAAGGAGGAAATAGATAACAAGGAGCTTCTCCATAGAAGATGACTATCGTAGCTTATATTTGATTCTGTTATGTCATGTTATTTATTTAAGACTTAAACTCTCTTAATTATGATTTTGTGAATCTTGTAGCAAATATGAATCCATATGGATATTTATCTCAAATCTGTAATGGAACTTGGTGTGTCAGAAATGTTGATTACAACATTGATTTGTTTATCTATCCATGTTACAGCCAATCAAAATTTGTATCCGCTAAATTTACAAATCATAATAATAATTTATTTCATTGCAGTAGTACATATTTTGCAGCTCCATGTCCACGGAATTGAATTGTTGCATTAGCTTCTTATTGCCATATGTAAAAGGTCATTGTATTAGGATGCTTTCACCAGGAATCACTGTTGCATTAGATATCTATTGTCACAAATCGTAAAATGCTGCATTAGCACTATACGGTGACAAATAATAAGGAGTTGCGACATCACTTTATTGCCATCAATGACATAGCGTTGCACTAGCATTATATCACCATGCGTCATGGAACGTTGTATTAACATTCTATCGCAATGAACCCTGAATTGTTGTGTTAAAATATTAACCCCACGAATTCATATCATGGTAATAATATTCTAATGCAACAAATGTATATCGTGGTAATACATGTTTATCACTATAATAATCGTTGTAAAACCAGATGAAAATTGTTGCAATAATATACCATATTGTCACACATATTGCATTGTTGTAATAGCTTATTACCACGCCATTTGTTGCAACAATCAGCTCAAGTTTTCGACATGATTTGTTTCGCTGCATTAATTACATTTTGCAACAGTTCTAATCTTTTTGCAACAACTTAAACTGTTGCGACAATGTGGTTCCCTTGTAGTGTCATAAATGTCCGCCATTTATCAGGTGTATCGTCCTCTTCATCACCACCTCCCTCAGAGTCATCACCATCGCTCTTTCTGTCCCTATCCCTCCTCGTCGACCATGCCCATGCGAATCATCTCCAGGAGGATCATGACCCTTGAAAGACCCCTTCCCATGAGTACTTTTAGCAGCAAACCGGATCTCATATCCCTTCTTGTTGAAACATATCTCCACAAACCCCCTCAGCTTAGATGGGTCTCTACAACGAACTTGAACTCTCACAGGTCCAGTCTGAATCAGTGAAAGTTCGTCCACCACCGCCTACTATTCCTCTGACAACATCTTTAAATCTAGCAAAGTGAGGAATCCCTATGATTTGCATCCAAGTTGTGTTGAGCATAGAAGTAGAATCCGGATCAACCAGGGATTTCGACACCTAGATCTTTAACAGATGCTTAGCAAGTAACAGTTCCGATAGTTTAGAGAAAGTATCCAAAGACTTCTTGTTCGGAAAAGAAACCGCAAGCTCATTTCTCTCCAGCAACCTCACCTGCCAGTTCCAATTGCTATCGATCAGGTTCCTCAATTCTTCCTCAATCTTACTTTTCATTTGCGTCCTCAGCCAATACTGAAATGCGATCAGCAGTGTCAGATTGAATTATTTTAGTGTCTGGAATTTCAATAGAGTAGAATCCTTCTTGGATTCCAAACCCAAACATGTTTAGCTTCCTGATCTTTGCTCCCTCACAATCGGTACCCATGTGGCCTGATGTCTTACACCTGTAAAAGACAGGAATATTGTTACACTCCACTTGATGGTGACCAAAATCCAGACAAGGAAAGCATCTAGTGTCCTCCTTCATAGCAACCGGATCGTGAGAACCCCTTTCAGAAAGGAGCATCTGTGTGCCACAAGTACCAATCCCTAGACCGGTAGTTTGTACGCACATTAAGAACAAAGTGATATTATTATACGTACAGGTTCGACGTACTACAAACCCTAGAATAGGTCCAACAAACATGGTTTATATTACAATCACAAGTCGACGCAGCGACTTTATTCAAACATCACACTACTAGGCAACTAGCACTACTCCACAGGCAAACTTGAGCGAAGGGCGAGACTTCCAATCTTCGTAGTCAGCGTCATCCTCGTCATCTTCGTCTTATGAACAAAACAACAGCAAAGAGAGGGGTGAGTACAAAAGTACTCAACAAGTCCTAACAGTAGTGAGGAGAGGGGTTTGCAGTAGCGAAGCAAGGGAAGGCTTGAGGTTTAGATTTTTGCGAAAAGCAAGTTTTCACGCCGGGCTTCCTAAAGGAAAAGGTTTCTAAAACAAGAGGGGAAAGCATTTTTCTTATATTTTAAGTAGGGTGGACCTCAGGAAGGTTTTCACTCCTTCCCACAGTTCTTAGATTTTATTTGGGAAAAAGCACGCTTCCATGCCGGCCCTAGGCACACAGCTAACACATATCCAAAACATGGGTAGCTACACCCACTCACACATCAAGGCAACATAGAAGACTAATCGTAGGGTACCCGAATAATAACATGCCAATACCGTGGGTCTATCCGGAAGGATTTTAAGTCTGCAGAGGTTGTACACTATATCGACAGGTTATGCTACTCTTGATCAACAGAGTTGCATAATGTCTATCCTGCGACTATATAGGTTTTCACAGATTCCATCCAAGATGTACACATGGCTATCCCATGTTTTCCAGGCCACCGATGATGCGACAGTATGTTATCGGAGCCGGATCGTAAAGATTTACCACAGTCATGTCTTTTCCTGGTCCCCTACTACGCCGGGTATTACCAAATCAGAGGCTATATCCATGGATTTACGGTCCCATGACGCAGACAATTACATAGTCGAAAGCCAAGCAACAAGTCATCTCACGCCCTTCTCCTATCCCCTTGTGTCCTACCGACATCCTAATGGCTCGATGTGGAATACCTATATAGCGAGGATAGGTCCTGCCTAAACAGGTTCTGTGGTTACACGAAAATTACTAAGTTGAGCGCTAACGAATCGGTCCTTATATGACAGAGGAGACGGTCTCGTCCACGGCAGGTGGACCACAACAAAGCTTACACACCTATCACCATCACCTCGAGTGAGCCCCACCCCATGACCAGAATTATCCCCTCTTCCCCTAGCACCAGTTGCACTAATCTCACCCCATTTTATTTACACACACCACCAAACACAGTTTAATGCATTTTTGTAAATACATGGGTTTGCAGTGAACCTTGGGGTTTACAGTGAACTTTGGGGTTTACAGTGAACCTCGGGGTTTACATTGAACCTCGGGGTTTACAGTGAACCTCGAGGTTTCCATGTGGTTTGGGGTTTACAGTGAACCTCAGGGTTTTCGTGTGGTCCGGGGTTTACAGTGAACCTTGGGGTTTTTGGAGTTCGGGGTTTTTGGAGTTTGGGGTTTTTGGCTGAGTCTGTGTCCAAGGTGGACACACGGACACGTGCCCGTGGCCGGGAACCCTCAAATTTGGGCTGATGAATCGTAAGCGTATGCACGAGTGCATGCAATGATTTGCGAGGTTTCGCAGCCCATTGGTCAAAGACCAGGGCCGTGCTCACTGTGTAGTGGGCGAGAGGTGGCTAGGACGCACACCGGGTGCTCCGGACGCACTATGGCGTGTTTCGTACTCCCTTTGTGCACGCCCCGGGCGCGCTCTGGCGTGCCAAGCGTGTTCCAGGCGTGCGGCATGACACAGCATGCGCTGGACGCGCACTAGGCGCTTACGGCGCGTTCCAGCGCGATCTGAGCACGGTCTGTGCCGCGAGCGCACGCGTGGCGTGGCCAGAGGCCGTGGGTGTGTGCGAGGTACTTCTCTATGTGATCGGTGCTAGGTAGTGATGCAGGGCTTGTCGTGGCCGCCAGTGTGCTGGAACGACAGCATGGCGCGCATTGGACGCGCTCTGGGTGTGGCCGGCGCGCTCCGAGCGTGAACCCAACCGCCCGGTGTCGAGCGCATGTGGCACTACGACCAAGCCTCTGCGCGCGTGTGTGTGGCTGTTTGCTACCTGTGCCCTGCGCGGGATGGCAGTGTGGAGCTTGCCGTGGCCGGCGGCGAGCCAAACAATGGTGGCGGTGCGCCAGTGGTGCGTGAGAGGGGCGGCATCACTGAGAAGAGCGAGGCTTTGACGAGGGGCTCTTCATTGGCCACGGGGGGCAGTGCACGGACCCTAGGTGTCTCGCGACGCTCTTCGCTTTCCCTGGCGCGGTGCCATGTTGGCCGGCGCCGTGAGCCGCTCGGCGGCAGGCGACGGCCCCCGTGGAGAGGACGATAGGGGCGAGCTTAGGTGGCTTGACAAGTACGGCGAGGTCAACCTCGGTGAGGTGGTGCTGTAGGAGTGTGGACTTGGTTGATGCTCGCCGGTTTCGAGAGAAATTTCCGGCGGCGTGCGGTGGCCGGTGATGGGGAAGAAAGTGCAATTCGAGCAATTGGGCGAAATATTCGGGTAGGAGGGAAAGTGCGGACCTGAGCAGGTGCGAGGGCATGGCTAGGGTCACGTGGGTGCAGTGATGGAGGCTTTTTATAGCCGGAGTGGCCGCGGGGCCTCGGCTCGGCGCGGCAGGGCGGAGTCACGCCGCGTTCGCGCTCGATGGCCAGCTAGGTTGGGCGGAAGGCAGCTGGCCTGACCCGTGTCACGCTGCAGATAAGCTTGGGACGCGTCGGAATGCGCGGCTCGGCAGGAGCGCGGCCGGCAGGAGCGCGGCCGGCAATTAGGGCGCAAAATGACAGCACAAAGGGAATTGATCACGGCGAGCAAGAATGCGGCCAACGGACGTCTAGTGGCGTGGAGAGTGTGGTGAGGTATCAATGCAGTCGGCGGAATGGCCGTTGGTCGCGGTGGCGCGGCGCTTCGACAGTGTACGGCAACGGCGTTGCGCGGCCGAGCGGTTCCGTCTGAACCGCGCTGCGGAAACAGTGGGCGCACGGTTTGTTCGAAGAGCAGCGAGACGGCGACCCAACGGAGGGCGTCGACGGGGCATGGACACCGCGGGACGGCGTACGGCGCGACCAGGCGGCGTGAGCCAGGTGGCGCATGGCCCCTGAGCTATGGGTCGCACCGGGGAAGAACGAGAGGAAGGGGGTGCGCGGATTGGGCCTGAGGGGGAGAAGGCAGTCAGGCCCAACAGGTGGGAATTTGGCCCACGCGCCAAATTTTGAAATTTTTCCCTTCTCAAATGGCTAAGGTTTTTAGGGGTTCCAAACTCCATATTAACAAGCAAATAAACTTCAGAAAAGGCAAAAGCAAGGAATCCTAAAAAAAAAGAATCAAGCACTTGACAAGTTCAAATTTTAAACTTCAAAAATTTCCAAGTTAGTTACATTGTCTCTAATTTAAGCTTCATTTGAAAGAAAATTTTGAAAAGGGCCCTAAACTAGGTTCTCAAGACCAAAGAAAAATTTTAAACCCAATTTTTCTCTTAACATAATTTTTGGGATGTGACACGGATCTGCCCTCTTTCCTTTGGTATCTTCTTTGCAACGACCATCCGAATCAGCCTCCATCACCAACCTCCAAACTGCTAAGATTGGGGAACCCCGAGCCACCCCGGCTAGGTTGAGGTCGGCCCCCACAAAATCCACCACGAATGGCAGCCTCGACGGACCCCAGCAGTCACTGCCGTGGAAGCGCTGTGCCTCAGACCAGCGACCCACCTGGTTGCTGGCGCGCATTTGAAACTCACGGTCCCCACTTCTACCAGCCTCACCTCCTTGCCTAAAACCAACGTTACGCTCTAGTTTGTTATGCAGATCAGATTCGCGAGCTTCATCCTCCAGCAACTCATCAGCATCCATCCACTCCTTACCATGTCTCTCTTCCTCGGATTTCACAAAATTTGGTGGGTTGGATGCTTTTTTTTGGTTGGACAAGTGTTCTGGGTCTTTAAAAAAAATAGCTCGTCGGCGCAAACTTTGCTTCTTACAGTGAAATTAGCTTATGGTCAGACAAACAAAGCTTCACTAACATCCCAAGTAACTCACAAATGTTGATAATAACATTAAATTAATAAGCAAACAAACATCCTGATAAACTTAATTAAAATGACAAGAATAATAGCAAACGTTGCATTTGGTATATGCGTGAACAATATTATTTGTTAAATGAAGGGGGCACGTGTTGACACCTAAAATTTGCATCTTGAGAAGACCAAAAGTTCTGGTTTCTTGAATTGGATGCTTTAGTTTGGTAGACCGAATACGTCTGATAATGATTATTTCACATGAATTGTTTTTCAACATGTTTTTCCAAGACATGGAGGATATATTCGAAGACATTGGCTAAATTCTACTAAGAAAGGGAAGAAGGGCTTAAAAGGCATTAAGATGAAGCCAAATCAATGATTTGAAGGTTCCAAGACATAGCGCTCGCTAAGACGATCAAAACGGGTATATGGATCACCTAAATCGGAGCTTGGACGAGTAAATTATGGCCTTAACAAAAATGGTTGCGACAGGGCCGGAATCTCCGGCCCACCCCTTTCTGGAATCACATTTTTGGACACCGGTGCCGGAGTGTCCGGCCTAGGGCTGGAGACTCCGACCTACCCCTTCTGGAACCGCATTTTTGACCCCCAAAGAGTCCGACAATGGACCAGAACGTTCGGTACCGGAGTGTCCGACCTAGGGCCGGAGTATCTGGTACCCAAGTCTGTTTTGGCAGTTTTTACACCAAATCAAAGCTAATTTATTTCCTAATCAAGGGGATCTGTGGCTGAATGGGGTAAGACCACCCCACCTCTATATAAAGAGGCCTAAGGCCGATTGAGGGGTAACCCAATCGATTCTACCAATTGTCCCTTTACTTTTTACCTCTCCAAAGCCTAATCTTCTTTCAACCACCTATGCTATTCATCCACTGGTCTCCACGGCCATAGATGACGTCCTAGGGCTTGCCGGCCGATCTAGGGCACGTCCGGCAACGCTCACGCCCAGACAGGGTCTCTCTCGGGAGAGAGATTCGACGGCCTTTGCTAGTTTGCTCGTAAACTAGTCGTTCTTCGCCACAAATGTGCGTTGTCTACCACTTTGCAGGTTTGCTCGTAAACCTAGCCGCCCTTCACAGCGAAATCTTGATACCTACATCTTCACGAACCAATCAGAGGTAACCTTGTCGATCTGGTCCGTTGCGACCCGCACGACCTAGTGCTCTCGGTCCGTTGATCCGAATCTTTTCGACGTCTGGCGACTTCGCTGGGGACTATTATTCGGTTTTCATCGTAGTAACCAAATTTTTTTAACCTAGCCTTTTCTCTAATTGATTCATCTTTGTGATCACCATCGCGTCTGGCCTCTTTGGGCCGATTGCATCAATTTGCGGTTGTTTTTATTCTTATTGTAGGCTCTACATGTAAAGGCCAAGAATAAAGAAGAAGGAATCAAGGTCACCTTTTTCTTGCAGCTTGATCAAGACAAGAATAGAGTACATGACGGGCTGTTCATACTGCAACGGTGACCGCAAGGTAGAATATGCAAATCCAATTGCAACCCTTAATGGTCATTTTGCAAGCACCACAAATTTTTATGCTGATGTTGCTAGATATCATAGTGAGCATATTGCATCGACTAGTCATTATATTGATAGTGATCTGAACTATTCGAATCATCATTCTCAATATATGCAAAGACCCATTGTTCACGATACATTTAGTCTAAGTTTAAATTCTACTAGCAACATCCAATACATATATCCTCATGCATCGGCAATAGGGCAAGCTCATATGCCAATGAGTAGTTATCAAGATCAAGCCAACATAACAAGTTCGGCCATGTCTTATGAAACACTACATACTAATAGTTTGATGAACGTTCAATACGGTGTTTCTTCTCTCAATGCATCGGCTCCAATTGCACCATCCATGATAGCTTCATATAATGCACCGATACATAACACATATGGCCATGCTAGTTCATATTGTTCATCTAATTGTTCTCAAGTTCCATATGACACTTCGCATATTGCTAGAGTGGAGGTTACATCTACGAATTTAGCTCTATACTTGAGTCCTCATGATCATAATTCGGCTCCTTACGTTGCTGAAAATTGTAGCCAAATTAATGAAAATTTAGGAAGCCTTCACATACCACCACGTGATACACTTACATTAGCCTCATCCAATAATTTGGCTGTAGACTACTGTAATAATCATAGCTGGATAAATGAGAATTCAGCATTGAGTCCTATGTCAATCCAAGAATTAGCTTCAAAAATCAGTGAGAGGATGGGTGAGACTTTTGCAAAGAGTTTCACTCCCTGGATAAAAAATCGTTTAGATAGAAACCCAATTGTTTATGAACTATCGGTTACAAGTGGAACCAAGGAAGTAAACACAGCTAAGTATGAGGATATCAAATGTAAAAAGGGGGATGTGTTTGATTTTCCTAGAAAGGTCGTATGCTTGTCAAGTGATTATTTGCTAACCGAACAAGGTTCGGTTAATAAAGAGCATCAACAGAAGCATGGAGACAAAGATGAAAGGAAGAAAAAGGTGCTGCCATACCACAGTTTGGTGATTTCCAGCAGCTACGAAAAAGTCGAGACTGCCAGTTTCATGAATCAAAGGTTTCAATCTGCACAGATCCATGTCAAGGTTCCATTCTTCTCCAATATATTTAATAAGGTATGCTTTACGAGTACTTTGCCTAATTCCCAATCAGATAGTGAGTTTTCAATTGATGCATCCATTAGCACTGCCACGGTAGATGGTTATAAGAGATCGGTTGAGTAAGGTAATTTACTTGTTAGCAACAAAGAGTCTTCACATAGTGTTGGTCTATGCATTGTAAGAACTAGAAAGGCCGATAACAATAATGTTCTAGCACTCAAAGTTTCTACCTCATCATTGCATAAGTTGCTATCCAAATGGTTTACTTGTGGTCATTCAGGTCTTAAAAGAACAAAATCAAGATTAACCGATGTTGCAAAAACTGATGCTACTGTAGTAAAAGATTTTAAAGCATCCAGTAAAAGCGACACAAGTAAATGCCTAGCCGAATGGATAGATGAGAAATCTGAACCATTCGTTTGCTTAGTCTTAAAGCCGTCTCCTCAAAAGAATCAGCTAAAGAAGATAAAGTACACTTTTGATTTGACTTTGTGTGATGATCTATTTGATAACTTGCTTGAGAATAGTTTTATTAGGCTCATAGATCACAAAGTCATTTCATCACCGCAAGATGTAGGAAAACGAGCATATTGCAAGTGGCATAATTCTTTTAAGCATAGTACTAAAGATTGCAATATGTTCTATCAAAAGGTTCAATCGGCCATTGATGGAGGACGATTGGCTTTTGGGGAAACACATAAGAATGACCAATTGGCTCCAATTGGCCTCGATAGCAACAGCTCATCAAATCGGCCATCGGCCAATTCATCTAAAAACAACGATTTGGCTCTTAGTAAAAACAAGTTAACGCCCTCTGATAGAGAGAGAGCAGTAGCCGATGAGATTCATTATGTTATTATTAAAGGTCATGATTTTACTAAGATTGTAAAAGATCCATCGTGCACTGGGGGGCAACATAAAATTTTCGCACTTGCTCTTGGGCAATTGATCTCAAATCTGCCAAATACAACAAAACCAAAAAAATCAAAGTCTCAAGTTCATTTCGGTTCTTGCAATGTCAACAAAAAGAACATAAATCTATGGACCAATTTGGAGAAGGTTAGCGGAGGTAGATTTCATGGCCAAAGCAGGGGTAGAAAGCCAAAGCTTACTTTTGAAGAGCTTTTGACTAAAAATGTAGAAAAATAGATGCAAAGAATGATCATAAACCAAATCGCTCAAAGCCATCAAGAGTACCTCCACAATACAAATATGATGATTCAAATGGACAAAGAAAGAGAGTTTATTCCAAGGATTTATATCTTCCTTTTACACCGATTGTACCACCTCTATATAGATCTCACACTGTAGCTTGTCATTTTTATGCATCATGGGGGTGATATGATCCAAAGATGCAGCCTCAATCATATCATCAATGCGATGACACTACAAGAAAGTAAACCACCAGAAGACAACCATATTCGAAAGACCGTTTTAATAAAAAAGAATCGGTCAATGGCTCAAGAGAAGAGGAAGGTGGTTCGACAAGTCTATCATGTCAAAAGGGACGGTCGTAAGGACAAAAGTTCAAATGTGAGTCCATGTGAAGAAAAGCCGAATCATGCTTTGAAACTTTGGCTATTAATGGTAAAAAGTTGAAGCAACCAAACATTGATATTCTTGATGCCAAATCTGAACCAAAGAAGTTAAAGGCGTCCAAAAGAAAATTACAGTTGCCAATTCTCAAGACGAAGGCGCAACCGAGAGGTCCACTTGGTTTCTCAAATTGGCAAATGAATAAATTGCAAAAACTTAGCGTGAAAGAATTGAAGAAGGGTATGGCATGGATTCCCAAAGAAAGGTTGCAAAAACATGACAATAGTGATAGTCAAGTGATGGGTATAAAGAAGATAGTGGAAAAAAGAAGACTAAGAAGCTATTAAGATATGCACCCAATCATCAAAACTATTGATCATTGCTTTGTCATGATTCATTGTCCATGTCACAAATGCGTATGTATTGAAGTCATCTTCATGCTATTTGTTCTCATCCTTCTTGGCTTATTTACTTTAATCCTTGGGCACCCAAATACTATGCAGACCATGAAGGGCGATTTCCAAATGGCCGTACCATTACTTGAATTGCTTTGGGTGCAAAGAATGAAATGACTACGTGTATGGCACTTGTACTCGTTCTTAGAGTTTATTTCGGTTGTATAAGTCATGTGAAGGATACATCATTGTACTCACAACGGTAAATCCCTAGATGCTAAGTCTTATAATCATGAATTTAGCATTGTTAGGCATTTATGCAGCCAATGATTGTTGCTATGTATTTGGAATGGCAAGTATCCAGTTACAATATCGATAGAACTTAATTGTAATGGCCGATACTTGGAGTTACCAATGTTGAGATAATTCGGCTATTGTTGTTCTAAAGACTTGGTAAAGCCAAATTAGTTTATTGGAGAGTCTTTTTAGTCATTGCCCATGTGTTTCTTGGCTAATATTTCAAGGAAAGTTCAGAGTTCGGCATATAAGCATTTTTATGAACTATTAAGTTCTATTACCGAACATTGAAGAATTTAATGAGCGTGCTTAAATGCAAAATGACATAGTAGAAGAGCATGAGACTTCAATAGTCGATGAGTTGTAACCGATCATCGTTGAGCTACTAATAACTTCGACACTGAGGGGCAAAAGTCGCTAAGTGAAATATAAGGACAAAGATGTTACAATAGAAATATTTGTTATGCTTTTCAAATATGTGATGAAATATTTAGTTTCATTCAGCCAAGAATATGAATGTTATCTTGCAAGAAAACAAGGCCAATGGATGATTTGGTTATCACTTTGGACAGAATCTGGAGTCATCGGAGTGTCCGGCAAGCCCTCTCGAGTTTGGGGCATTTTGCTCCCTGAACTATCCGGCGCGGTGACCGAACTGTGCGGCAAGCCCTCTTGGGTTCAGGTGCTTTGTACACCAAAATATCCGGTGAAGGACCAAAATGTTCGATTATCAGAGTGTCCGATACGACGTTGGAGTATCTGACATGCCCTCTCGAGTTCAGATGCATTGCACACCGAACTGTCTGGTGCAGGATCAAAATGTTTGGTGATCGGAGTATCCGATATAATGTCGGGCCCTCTCGGGTTCAGGTGCTTTCGAACACCGGACTGTTTGGTGCACGATCATAATGTCCGGCCACCGGAGTGTCCGATGATTTGTCGGACTAGGCAAGCCCTCTAAGGTTCGGGTGTTTTATCTACCAAGCCATCCGGCGTAATGTCGGACTATAAATTGAACTTCAATGATTCAATAGCTGAAATATTTAGTTAATACCGTCTAAACGCATTGCTGCTATTGACAGGATATTATTTTGGCTACTTGATTAGTTTTTTATATCTGTTCTAGATAATCGGTATCTTATTTATCATCATATCTGAGCAATTTTGGGTAACAATAATATTTTTTTTTCATGCTAGCTTTGCAAAAAAAAAGAAGGGGGCATGTGTTGACACCTAAAATTTGCATCTCGGGAAGACCAAAAATTCTGGTTTCCTGAACCGGATGCTCTAGTTTGGTAGACCAAATATGTTTAATAATGATTGTGTCACAAAAATTATTTTCTAACATGTTTTTCAGGATATAGAAGATATTTTTGAAGACTTAGGCTAAATTCTACTAAGAAAGGGAAGAAGGGCTTAAAAAGGCATTAAGATGAAGCCAAATCCATGATTTGAAGGTTTCAAAATGTAGCCCTCGCCGAGATGGTCAAAACGGGTATATGGATCACCTAAATCGAAGCCCGGACGAGTTAATTACAGCCTTAACAAAAATGGCTGCAATAGAGCCGAAGACTTCGGCCCACCTTTTTTTGAACCGTATTTTTGGACACCCGAAGTGTCCGGTGCCAAAGTGTCCGGCCTAGGGTCGGAGACTCCGATCTACCCCTTTTGGAACCACATTTTTGACTCCGAAGAGTCCGACAATGGACCGGAACATTCGGTATCGGAGTGTCCGACCTAGGGCTGAAGTATCCGGTACCCAAGTTTATTTTTAGCAGTTTTTACACTAAATCAAAGCTAATTTGTTTCCTAATCAAGGAGATTCATGACAGAACGAAGTAAAACCACCCCATCTCTATATAAAGAGAGCTAAGACCGATTGAGAGGTAACTTAATCGATTCTATCAATTGTCTCTTTATTTTTTACTTCTACAAACCCTAATCCTCTTTTAACCACCTATGCTGTTCATCCACCGGTCTCACAACCATAGATGACATCCTAAGATCTGCCGACCGATCTAAAGCACGTTCGACAATGCTCACGCTCAAACAAGGTCTCTTCTGGACGAAAAATTTGATGGCCTTTGCTAGTTTACTCGTAAATTAGTCATTCTTCACCAGAAAAATGATGCGTTATCTACCACTTTGCAAGTTTGCTGTAAACCTAATCGCCCTTCACAACGAAATCGTGATACTTACATCTTCACGAACCAATCGGAGTTAACTTTGTCAATCTGATCCGTTACGGTCCACACTACTTAATGCTCTCGATGCGTTGATTAAAATCTTTTTGACCTCGACAGCATGCACACAGAATTTACTAGTCTGGCGGCTCACATCGACAAGCGTCCGTGATCTGTGCAAATCTAGCTCCGAGTTTTATCCGCACAACAGTAGCAAACTACAAGCAACAATGAACGTTGCTTGCAAATAATAAGACGATCAGACAGATGTGGTCCAGCGTCCATTACATAGATGTCAAGGGCCTCACGGCACGCAACATTCTCAATTCGAGTCGTAGTTACATGTTCATGGACTGTGCTCGGTTTTGATGGTCGCTATAAACTTGGGACTATCACCTTTGTTGATTTGTGCTTCCATCTCACAGCCACCGGATCTGTTCTTTGAAGAATAATCAGAATTGACCAGTTTTACGTATATCTCTTCCCAATGTCGTTGGAAGTAGTCGACGGAAGCGACCTCGACATAAGCCTGCATGCAAGCACGCGCGCGATCGACAGTACTAGTAGGGAAATTTGGATGTTGTGGGAAGAGAAAAGACGAGTATGGTATATATGGTGGTACCTTGTTGCGGTAGTAGAAACCCCAGGGAGTACTCCAGGCAAGCAGGTAGTCCTGGCCCCGGCCATCTTTCTTTTTGCCACGGTACACAACAGCTCCCACTGACCCTGACGGTTCCCCTTGCCTGTGAACGTGATGGAAGGCAGCCCACTGGCCGTTGCCGATCTCGTCGGGGTACCCCACCCTGCTGCCGATGTAGCCGTACCAGTCGTGGTTGGCGACGCACTTGAGTGTGTCTCCCGTCGCATTGTAGACCAAGCACAGTGTGGACTGCCCGTTGCCGTACAAGGCCTTGAGGACGTCCACGTAACCGGTGGCCTTGCCCTTCTTGTCGTCGGTGTTGATAAGGCTCCAAGCCAGCCGTGCTCTGTCTTCCTGCGTCTTCGGTTTGCCGATGTACCTTGCCAGTTGGTTAAGTGTCTCGTTATCCACGATGTCGCCGAAGCAGTTCTCCGCCATCTCCTTGAGATCCAGCCTCTCCTGCCGTCTGATCTCTTCAGTCGACTGAAGGGTGGGCTCGTTTTCGTCTCCTCGGAAAAAGAATATCTGAAAATAGAGAAGTAGAACAATCATGTTAACGATATTAAGAGTTTAAAAATCTGAATTGGTTACTAAAGAGGAATATTGGTGACATCTTATCTCCCATTTCATTTTGAATAATTTAGCAGTTTGCGAGAATAAATCTGTCAAATGGATGCAGCAACTGTTTCAATAGCTATTCTTGCTTATATCAGATATCAGCTTATTTTTGCAAAAAAAATATATATCAGCTTATTTCGGGATGACACATTAATGCCCGGTTTTTGCAATTTGCAGTTTTTAGCCGCACATGATGCAATGCTGGATCGATTTCGTAAAACTAATCAAACCTGGCCACTTATTAGGTCCTTCGATTGTTCAGAAGTTGATGATATTTTTGGAAATTTAGCTTCCAGTTCGTCCAGTTGATGGACAATATCCTTGATAGAAGGCCTTTTATTTCGGTCAGCCTCTACACATTTTAATGCTATTTGAGCACAGGTCTTAACTTGTAGAGTCTCAAAATCCTGTGACGTTGCTTGCAGCCTTCCCTTCCAGTTCTCACATACCTGCCAAATTTGCAACAAGACTGTAGTTCAGATGCAAATCAAGATAACTTAACTTGTGTTATAAGTAATATTGGACGATCTAATATTCTTGTTGAAAATGAGATTTTGCTCACGCGCTGTGATAGAGCTAGGGTCTCTACCAGATTGGCTGGAGAGATTGTACGGGTGAAAGAGAGGAGGACGTGGCCTCGGAAGGCGGTGAGAGCGAGAAGGCGCCATGATGGACATGAAGCCATAGGGTTTTCTAGGCGGCGGCGCTTCTATTGAAGCTGGCAGCCAAAATGCTGCTTCTGCTTAGATTTCTTCAATGAGGTTTACAAATTATTTATAGCCTCTTGAGCTTACTACGGATCTTATACTAGAGGATCTGATCCTGTCCACTCAACTCCTAAATTAAAGGACCTTCACAAACTAAAGATCCTAAATAAAAGAAAAGATTATCCTAAATGAGAGAAAATAGGAAAAGAATAATAGGAGCTGCTCTTATCCACTAGGTGGGACCGGCTAGGGCGGCGCCAGCCCCTGTGCGTCGGTTGGCTGGCGCCTGTCGTAGTGGATACCGGTCATAACATCTCTTCCTCGTCCTCAAGTTGTAACTACGGGTAGAGGTTCTGAAACTCCGTCAGCGACTCCCATGAAGCGTCCTCGGGCAGCAGGCCGAGCCACTGGACCAAGACATACCAAACATCTCGACACTTCTGGACGCGAAGAACAGTCTCAGGTGTTGGTAGGATGCGGCTATCATGTGTTGCCGGCATTGGTCCTAGGGCTGTCCAGATGCCACCGAGATGGGGCTTCAGCAAACCCACATGGAAGACGTCGTAGGGGCGGGCACCCTCTAGCAGCTGGAGCCAATAGGCCAGCTGGCCCATACGCTTTATCACCTAGAACAGACCGGCGTAGCATGGACCCAGCTTGCCCTTGGCGCGCAGTTGCAACGAGCGGATAGGTCGGTGGAGGAGACATAGCCAGACCCAGTCGCCAACCGCGAACTAAGTCGCGATGATTCGTGTCATAGTAGCGTTTGGAGATCTACTGAGCCTGGAGAAGGCGTTCCCGTATGTCCTTCAAGAACTCATCACGTTCACGAAGGAGTGTGCCGACGGCGTCTACTTGAGCAGTCCCCTCGTGTAAGGAAGGAGCGGAGGCGGGTCGTGCCCATACACCACCTTGAATGGTGTGCGCGTAGGGCAGTGTGGAAGGACGTGTTGTAGCAGTACTCTGCCCAAGGTAGCCAGTCCACCCAGGCCCGTGGACGATCCTCGGTAATGCAACGTAGGTACATCACAATCATTGTTGGCGACCTCCCATTGGCCACCCGTCTAAGGGTAGAAGGCCGTGCTCAGGCGCAGAGTGACGCCGGCCCTCTTAAAGATGTCACGCCACATGTGTCCCATGAAGACTAGGTCCCTGTCGTTGACGATGGATGAAGGAAACCCGTGTAGTCAAACGATCACATCGAAGAATGCTTTGGCGACGGATGTGACCGTGTAGGGGTGGCTGATGGCGATGAAGTGGTCGTACTTGGAGAAGCGGTCCACCACCGTGATGATGACAGATTTGCCACGGACTTTGGGCAGCCTCTCGATGAAGTCCATGACGATGTCCGCCCATGCCTGCGAAGGAACATCAAGCGGTTGTAGTTCGGCCGGCTGTACCGTCTCAGTCTTGTTCCATTGGCACGTGCTGCACTCTCGGACGAAGCGTTGCACCAATGCACGATCGTCGAGGATGTAGAAGTCGCCGCGGAGCGGACACAGCATCTTCTGTATGCCCTCGTGTCTAGTCCCATGTGTCAACGAGAGCGCCCGGCTCAGTAGGTCGTCATGGTCCGATATGTAGATGCGTGACCCATGTAGGAGACCCTCCCTCAGTAGCCATGGCTCATCTAGTGCGCCCTCCCGCAGCTGGCGCCGGAGGACGTCCGTCTCGGATACCGCATTCGTGGCAGCCTGAATGTCGTCGGGGAACATGAACGAAGGGCTCGAGACGGTGATGGCCGCGGCCCCGACGTAATCCGTGGAGTCGAAGCCGCGACAAGGCAAGGCATCGGCCACTGTGTTCAAACGACCCGGCCGATACTCGACGGAGAAGTCGAACCCGAACAGCTTGCTAATCCACTGGTGCTGTGGTACGGGACAGGCACTGATCAAGCAAGAACTTCACGGCAAAGTGGTCAGTACGCACGAGGAATCGTCGGCCCACAGGTAGAGGTGCCAGTGCCGGACTGCCTGCACAAACCCACTCAACATAAGCTCGTAAGCTGTGAGCTTCAAGTGGCGCGCCGCAAAGGGTCGGCTGAAGAAGGCGATCATCCCCCCATCTTGATGGAGGACGGCCCCGAAACCTGCACCCGAGGCATCATAGTTGACGATGAACGGCTTGTCAAAGACGGGCCTGTAGCACCGGCCTGAATGATAAGGCGCGCTTGAGCGCCTCAAATGCATCCCTGGCCTCCTCCGTCTAGGAGAACGCGTCCTTGCGCAGGAGCCGCGTGAGGGGCGCGGCGATGGAGCCGAAGTCGCGGATGAATTTGCGGTAGTACCCAACGACGCCAAGGAACCCCTGCGGTCTCTGGGCGGACCGCGGCGTCGGCCATGACTGGACGGCGGCCACGTTGTCGCTGTCCATATCGACGCCGTCGGCGGAGATCACATGTCCGAGGTATGTGATCGATGGCGCTCCAAAGGAGCACTTCAATCTCTTGAGGTGGAGGCGGTGCGCTCGGAGCGTCGTGAGGGCGAGGCGCACACGCTGCAAGTGTTCAGGTCATGATGAGCTGTAGATTAGGATGTCATCAAAGAACACCAGCATGAATCTGCGTAAGAACTCGCGAAGCACATCGTTCATCAACGCCTAGAACGTGGCCGGCGCATTGGAGTGGTCAAATGGCATCACGAGAAACTTGAAGTGGCTGTGGTGTGTTCGGAATGCCGTTTTCGTTCTCGTGATGCCGTTTTCTCGATGTCATCCGGGTGCATGCACATCTGGTGGTAGTCAGGACAGAGATCGAGCTTGGTGAAGAAGCGCGCCCCATGGAGCTCATTCAAGAGCTCATCGACCACCAGGATTGGAAACTTGTCCTTGGACTTCTTGTCATTGAGGACGCGGTAGTCAATACAAAAATGTCAGGTGTTGTTCGCCTTCCGCACCAAGAGAACCGATGCGGAGAAGGCAGTTGTGCTCGGTCGGATGATGCCTTGGACGAGCATGGTGTCGCACTGGCGTTCTAGCTCGTCCTTCTGGAGCTGTGGGTTCTGATATGGCCGCACGGCCATCGGCACGGTGCCAAGGAGCAGGTGGATGCGGTGATCGTAGGGCCGCGCTGGGGGCAGTCCCCGCGGTTCCTCGAATAGGTTGTCAAACTGTTGAGCAGGCCATCCAATAGCGGACAGTCAGATCCGGCCCCGACGGCATGTAGCTCTGGTGTCCGACTATCACCTGCGGAAGATCCGACGCCCTTCCAGGTGCTGCGTCATGACCTTCTCGTGAAGGCTATGCATAAGTCCTCAAAATCTCAGAGTATGGGACCCAGTGTGTGCAAGAAATCAACACCTAGGATGATGTCAAAGACACCAAGGTCGATGCCGAAGCAACTGATAGTGAACTCCTCGGTGCCAATAGTTAGTGCTACCCCACGTGCGATCCCTTTACAGAGAACCCGGTCCCCGTTCGCCACCAGGACTCGCATGGTGAGATGTGGCGTCGTGGCTAGATGGAGTGTGCGTGGGATCTCGCTGTTGATGAAGTTCTGGGTGGACCCGGAGTCGAGGAGTGCTAGTAGACGACGGCCGAGGATGTCGACGTAGAGGTGCATGGTGTCTCTGTTCAGACGCCTGCAATGGCGTAGAGGGAGACCACGGGCTGTGTCATCGTGTCGTCACCCTCTGTGGTAGCCGCTCGCTCGTCATGTGGTGGAACGGCTGACTCCCTGGCTGTCTCATCGACGAAGTCGTCGGTCACCTCCAGATAGAACAGTCGTTGGCGCTGGTGTACATAGACATAGGGCTCGTCACAGTTCTAACAAAGCCTCTGCCGACATCTCTCCATCTGCTCAGTCGGCGTGAGCCGGTGGATGATGCGCACCGGTGCTGG
>BCLH01002035.1:11186-46604 GCA_001602315.1 Zoysia pacifica
GCTCCGTGAGGGAGGTGGAGGTTGACGAGGAGGAGGATCCCCCCTCCACCGGCCCCGGCCCGACGCCCGCCGCGATCCGCTTGAGCTCCGACAGCCGGCGGAGGTGCGACACCGCGGCGGCATCCGCGGCCGCGGCCGCCTCGGGGAGGAACGGCGCGTGCGCGGCCTGGAGGTGCAGGTACGCCGCCTGGAACGACGACGCCGTCGCGAGCGCCGCCGCCACGGCCGCCTCCTCCCGGGACGCCGCCTCTCCGACGTCCGCGCTAGGATTAGGGTCGAGCAGCAACGGATGGTCGGGCTTGAGCACGACCACCCGCTGGCCGGCGAGGACCCCATCCCGCGCCAGGGAGGGGGCGTAGGCGAAGCCGTCGGCGTCCTCATCCTCGTCCTCCTCCGCGAAGAACTCGATGGTCTTGGTCTTGAACGCGAGCGCGAACTTGTGGAGCATGGCTGGCTGTGCCCACCGCCGCGCCCCGCTCTCGTCTCCGCCGCCTGGCGGGGCGGGGATGGCTCGCCGACGCGAATTGCGGTAGAGAGAGAGAGCGGAGGTGGCGGCAGAGGGAGGCCGAGTGGAGGGTGAGTGGGAGGACGGTGGGAGTAGTGCGGAGGTGGAAGAGGGGGCGCGGGGGAGGAGCGGGGGATCTGGGAATTGTGACTTGTGCGATGGATGTGAAGGCGAGAGCTTCTGAGAGAGCAAAAGCGGCGAGGCTGTCTCCGTCCGAGAGAAGGGGGATGTGGATGGATGGATCATGGTCCATGGAAGCGCTGGACAATTTTTTTTTTTTTTGGGTTCTGGGTGGAGGTAGTAGGTGTTGGGGACAAAAGATGCTTCTACGCTCGTGACGTTTCTTTTTTTGACACCACGCTCGTGATGTCTCGGAGGTTTTTGATCCAACCATGCATAATAATCTCGCCACAAAATCACCGTTGCGTCCACACGTCATCCACTCATGAGTCATGACTCAACCATCCCCCCACCCCAAACCAAGGCTCGTCTCCCCCATCGAAATCTGAAATGGAAGGTTGCGTCAATCTCTCGTGAAAAACTGCTGGCACGCACACTGCCGCCATGTTCCAACGGGATCCGTTGACTGATCCGGCTCACTATTTCCAATCCAAAAAATTGGTGACCAGCTGCTGCATCGGAGCGAGCTGGACCAGCATCACGCACTGGCCAGGGCATCGCCCAGCGGGCCTACCTGTTGTCCCGCGTGTCGTGCTCTACCAGATCAAACGCTTGGAGCGTTCCACCCGCTTGCCTGGTTCGAAATGGGCGGTTTTGGTGGCTTGTGTTTGCCAGCACTTAACCGTCGCGGAGCAGCGGACTGCGATCGCGGACCATCTGACCGGGTTGTTAGTCGAAGGAAGCGACTCACGCGGAGGATCACAAGCCACGATCACGATACGAGATGGTAGTACTATATGCGACCCTGTACCGTACTCGCATCTTTTTCTACGTGCGCGGAGCCAAGCGAATACACCAGCAAGATGACACCGCCGTAGGTGTCGCATCTCTCTCACCAGCAGTGGAGATTCTTCGGCTAATCGTCCCGGCCTGCAAATGGAGGGCCTAGCCCCTTCTCCGAACCCCATCCAGTTGCAAGCATGACTTCGGAAACTGACAGAGCACCAAAGGCGTGACCCGTCGGCACTGCAGGGGGGGAGGGAGTCGGGAGTGGGCGTCGTGGCTGGCATCATCGCGCTCCGCATCTGTGAACATCAATCATTGCTAGGTCGGGGTCGATCAGATACGCAGTGCTGGTGCTCCACCACTTCCTTTTCGTGTGCGCGCGCATGGCTTTTGCTTGGTGCTGGTACTTGGTGCACTGGTGGCTGGGCGGCTTTAGATAAGCTATAGTTTAGTGGCGCTTGTTATTGATGGCCATAATTAAAGGTTAGAGGACTGCATGCTGGCCGTTGCTCTTTGGCGACTGTGGATTAAACCTAACCCTTTGACTTGGGGGTACGTATGTCTTGTTTAAAGCGCGCCTGCAGAGCGCAGCGCAGTGAGTGTTTTATTTTAAGTTACGCTGGTATAGAACAGAAGATCAACACGGCAGAGGAATGGGATTGGCGATGGAAGCTTTGACGTAACGAAACAAGATCCTCTACAGCTTACAGTGATGTGTAGGAGAAGAGTCCTTCTGGCATGTTAATTAAGAATTCAATGTACTATAGTGGAGTGATCCGTAGTACTAGCTTTGCCTCGGCTTCGGCATAGCTTCAACAGGCACCCAGGGAAAAAAAACTAAAAAAGATCGAAGCAACGAGCCAACGATCCGCTGGCGTCGGCTTCGTGGACCGAGTGCCTCCAATGGGCCATGCAAATGGACGGGACTGCGAGAGCATTTTGCGTGCCCCTTTTCGGGTGCTCGCTGAAGCTCAAGGGCACGAAATTGCTGCTACTACAAACGACAGAATGCAGCCAGTGTATTCAAATGAATGTTTGCGCCTAGTACTTTATAAAAAGAAAAAATATGTTAGTTACCCTGTTTGTATACAACAGACTAATAGTAGTAGCTGGCTAAAATTAGTCGTCAGTTCATCCAAAAAAGTTCTAGTCGTCAGACCGCATGAAACAAGCATTCTGCAACGAAGTTTGACGATCAGCAGCGCATGCCTGGCAGGCGTTTTGCAGGTTAAGCCGTTAAGGAGAGTCGCACGACGCCATCACTCTGGGCACTGTTGTCTGGTCCAGCTCCAGCCGCCGGACGGCGACTGCGATCCGTGAGCCTAGCGCCTTCAAAATCGGGTCCGCCCGCCCGGTCAAATTGCTGCGTCGGCGAGCATGTGCAGAGATGCAGCAGCGGGCAGAAAAGCAACGGCGCGAGAGGAAATCGAAGCGGTAAATACAGCAACAAGACGAGGATCCATATTCTCTGCAGCCACCACAGAGAAGTGTAGCATTCGCTACAGTATTTTCAGAGGCGGCGAGTAGTGTTCTGATGTTTACTGTAATAAAACACTGTAGCATATATACTATAGACGCATCTTGCTGTTCGCTGATTGCTTGCTGTAGCAATTCATCTCAGCCGTTGTTTTTTTATCAAATGGTAAAAAGCATACCTAAATTTTTGTTCCTCAATTTTATACTACCTCCATCATAAAATAAGTGTTCATTTGTGTTTTGTGCCAACTAGTTTTGATCAATAATTTTTATATATTTGATTAGCTTTAAAAATCTAGTATTCGTACTTTTAAATTCTTCATAAAAAATATTTTTATAACATTTATTCTAGGACGGAGGGAGTAATTACAGAAGAGGATACGCGCACCAAGGACGGGTGCTGTTGCTGTTGGGGCCCCAAATTTTACAGAACCGGCACCCCTCCATGTGCCGTGGTTCTAAATCTTCGCCGTGCCAAGGGCCAGTCCCACCGACGTGATCACGGACTGTAGTCAGTGTTGGCGAGCACTACAACCTCGGAGAGATGCTCGGCATGCCGGTTAGCAGCTAGTTAGCTTAGTCCTATTCTCACGGCACGATCCTGTGCTCTCCACGCTTGTAGGCATGATCGTTAACACGATCACCCTACAGCTCTTGTATAAACCCGGCTATGGTAAATGCATGTGTGTGTTCTGCCTCACTTCTGTTCTACATGGTATCACAGGCCTCACGATCCTCCTGCGATCATTCTCCGCTGCTCTCATTCCAAGGCGAGCTCTTCCTCCTCCGCCTTGTCCACAAACACCAACCCCTTCGGCGGCGGCAATGAACCTCAGCCTCTTGCCCCGTCGGCAATCGCCATGGTCAACATACACGCCCACGTTCCCATCATTCTGGATCTGGGCGACTCTCATTTCTCATCCTGGCGTCAATTCTACGATCTCACCTTCAAGAAGTTTGGCCTCACAAATCATGTGGACGGCACTCTTGATGCTGCTCTCATGTTCCATGATCCGGAGTGGATTTGATAACGCCGCTACACACTCCTTTCTCTCCTCGCACGGCATCACATTGCGCTTGACTTGTCCATATACGTCTCCGCAAAATGGCCGCGCCGAGCGTGTTCTTCGCACGCTGAATGACAGTGTACGCGCCCTGTTATTCCATGCCCATGTGCCGACAAGCTTTTGGCCTGATGCGCTCGCCACAGCTACTTACTTGCTGAACCGGAAACCTTGCCGCTCTCGTCGCAACTATATACCATATGAGCTTTTGTTTGGGTGCCGACTGGACTATGATCATTTGCACGTTTTTGGTTGTTTGTGTTATCCCAATACCGCTGCCACTGTTGCTCATAAGCTTGCACCTCGCTCCACAGCCTGTATATTCCTCTACCCGATTGAATCTAAAGGCTACCGCTGCTACAACCTTGACACCAGACGCATCATCACATCCCGCCATGTGCTGTTCGATGAGTCCACCTTCCGGTTCCAAACTGTTCGCACTGAACGCCACCCTCCACAACACTCCCAGCCAGCGTTTCAACAGCAACTCATTCCCATTTTTGCTCCTGTTCCTTGGGTTGACAATGTGCCCGTTGTAACGCCATCTGCCACATTACCCCCACTCACCTGCAGCTGCTCCGGCTTCCCATCATGATACACAAGCTTCCCGCACGATCTCCCCAGCGCCTGCAGCACCTGCCGGTCCCTCTCACCATCCTCATCATATGGTGACCCGCGCCAAGGCTGGTATTCACAAGCCTAATCAGAAATATGCAAACATCGCCACTGTCAGCCCCATCGCGCCTCCTGCCTCCGTTAGCGTGGCCATGCGTGATCCCGATTGGTTGCAGGCGATGCAAGAAGAGTTCAATGCTCTCCGTGATAACAGAACGTGGGAGCTGGTTCCCCGGCCCCCCGGCGTCAACGTCATCACCGGCAAATGGGTCTTTCGTAATAAGACCAATCCCGATGGCTCTCTTGAACGACGGAAAGCTCGTTGGGTCGTCCGCGGTTTCAACCAACGCGTCGGTATCGACTTCAATCAAACGTTCTCTCCTGTTGTCAAGCTGGCCACTATTCGCATTGTTCTTCATCTTGCGGCATCCAAGCAATGGCCGGTTCACCAGCTTGATGTGAAGAACAAGTTCTTGCATGGTCAGCTTGCCGAACGCATCTACTGTCATCAGCCGGCTGGTTTTGTGGACCAAGATCATCCAGACTATGTTTGTCTTCTGACCAAGTCGCTGTACGGGCTCAAACAGGCTCCGCGAGCCTGGTTCCAGTGCTTCGCAAATCACATTGCTGCTGCAGGTTTTGTCTCCACCAAGTCTGATTCGTCCTTGCTCGTCTACAAAAACGGCGACGACATGGCGTATCTCTTGCTCTACGTCGACGACATTGTACTCACGGCTTCCTCGAGTTCATTGCTGTAGCGGATTGTGACTCATCTTCGCAGCGCCTTCGCCATGAAGGATCTGGGTCCGCTACACTTCTTCTTGAGCATCAAGGTCACCCGCAGGAAAGACGGCTTCTTCCTCAATCAGGCAGCCTATGCTGAAGAGATCCTTGAACGTGCTGGGATGATGAATTGCACGCCGGCTTCGACCCCCATCGACACCAAGCCCAAAGTCTCTTCCAGTGCTGGACGACCCGCCTCTGATGGTGCCTTCTACCGGAGCATCACCGGCGCGCTTCAGTACTTGACGCTCACCAGGCTCGACGTTGCATATGCTGTCAACCAGGTGTGTCTTCACATGCACTCACCGAGTGACGCTCACTGGGAACTTGTGAAACACATACTGAGGTACATCCGCGGCACTCTTCAGTTTGGGATTCATATCTCTGGCTCTTCCTCCGGTGACATGGTGGCATACTCCGACACCGACTGGGCCGGTTGCCCTGATACGCGTCGATCTACTTTCGGCTATTGTTTGTTCTTCGGTGGCTCACTCATTTCCTAGTCCTCGAAGCGGCAAACGACGGTGTCGCGTTCTAGCGCTGAAGCCGAATACAGAGCCGTCGCCAATGTCACGGTTGAGTGCTGTTGGCTCCGCAATTTACTTCGGGAGCTCCATGTTCAGATTGACAAAGCGACTGTTGTCTACTGTGACAACATTTCAGCAGTTTATCTATCGGAGAATCCAGTTCATCACCGCCACACCAAGCACGTCGAGCTGGATATACATTTCGTTCGTGAGAAAGTTGCTGTCAGGCAATTGCGTGTCTTGCATGTTCCTACGCAACACCAATTTGCTGACCTCATGACAAAGGGACCTCCCACTGCATTGTTTGAAGAATTTTGATCCAGTTTGTGCGCAGAGATAGCACGAACTGAGGGGGGGTGTTGGCGAGCACAACAACCTTGGAGAGATGCTCGGCATGCAGGTTAGCAGCTAGTTAGCTTAGTCCTATTCTCACGGCACGATCCTGTGCTCTCCACGCTTGTAGGCATGATCGTTAGCGCGATCACCCTACGGCGCTTGTATAAACCCGGCTATGGTAAATATATGAGTGTGTGTTCTGCCTCACTTCCGTTCTACAGTGAGGAAGGCATGCAATCACCGTTCTGCAATGTTGTGAACACGTTTGACAGACTTGCTAGTTTATGTCCACTGAACAAAGCTGATGCTAGTGCTTTCAGATGAACGCTTGTAGGACGTTAAACTAGACATGAGAAGAAGTAACAATAAAATTAGCAATTTAGCATTGATCCTAGTGAACAAACGCATGAACAAGAACAAAGGAAATCATCATCAGCCCGTAGCAATACTAGCCAGAGATTGAACTACAACAGACCGACCCTAAAAATGGCCTAAAGTGAGGGCAAAAAAAAAAGAACAATGAATAAGTGGGCACGTAAATTAAAGATGAGAAAGAAAAGCTCAAATCGAGGAATATGGCTCAGTCTACACAACAACAACGTCAGGATCATCTCACATGTCGGAGTCACGCCACGCTACATCACCAAAAGAATGGCTCCGAGCAGAGGCGTCGCTGCCGTGGCCAGCCGCAACACCACGGACGATGAGCGCGCCGCCGCTGCAGACGACGCCCCCATCTTGTGATGCGGAGTCTGCTCCCTGAAGAAATTGGAAGCAACGATAATAATTAAACACTACTAGAATCGACATGTTTATCTAGAAAAGTTTTTCTTTCTCTAGGGTTTTTAGCGAATCATAGGGACATTTAAAACTTTCGGACTTCCAATTTCCTAGAGAAATGTCCTTTCTTCTATGATATCTCATTTGTTTCTAGGGAAATTAAAGTCTTTTCCTAAAAAACTTTTGATTTCTTAGAAACAATTGCTCGCCTTATGAATTTTAAAATCTCTCTCTCTGCTCTCTCTCTCTCTCACTCCTCTCTTATATTTTATTCTTCAACTCTCTCACACACGACAGAAAGACTGAGCTTTTTGATAATTTAAAACTTATTTTATTGAGCTTTAACAATTTGATATACTAAATTACTGTCGTACATTCAAATAATTTCATATATCACTTACACACAGGGTACGTCAAATTTTCGAGCAGGCCACGGGGGCGCGAGGTAGTGGAGCAGTCGGCAACGGACGACGCGCGAGCGATGCAGCAGCGGCGGCTGGCAGCACAACGAGCAGTCGACGGCCGCTGTGGACGCCACGGCGCTGCGGACAGCGGGTACAGCAGACGGCTCGCCGGACAGCAGGGTATCGACAGCGAAGTGGGCTGGCGGCGCGAAGAGCGGCAGCGCAGGGCAGTGGCCGGCGGCCGGCCAGCACAGCCGCGGCGACCTCTCTCTCTCTCTCTCTCTCTCTCTCTCTCGCAGTGGGTCGGCAGCGGCTTCGCGGCAGGATTCGGGCGACGGGCGGCGGCGGCGGGTGTCATGCGAGCTGGTGGCATCGGCGAGCCTCGGGTGAGCGGGCGGCGGCGACGCGGCGGTGCTACCTGGTGCGGCACGCGGCCTACGGCAGCGCGCTGCGGTGGAGCGGCGGCGCGGCGAAAAGCGGAGTAGAAGCAGTGCGCGGCAAGCGCGGAGCAGCGGCTCACGGCCCACGGCCGCGAGTGGCAGCGCACGGCGAACGGCGAGCGGCGGCGGCCACGGTGCAGCACTCCGACGGGCTGCGGCCGTGGAGAGCAGCGGGCAGCATGCCCAATTTTTTTTATATCTGGACCCACAATCGTTCTCTAGGAACCAAATTCCCTAGTGTACATCCGTAGGGCAATCTTCCTTTTCCGTCAACATTTTTTTAGATTCTTTCTCTAAGGCGTTTCGTAAGGAAATAGTTTCTCTAGAGTTTTTCTATTGTTCCCTAGTATTTTGATTTGTAAGGAAAATCGTTATTTTAGTAGTGAAGAGTAAACGAAAAAACTCATGACGAGCTAAGTAAATTGTGATCTGAACACATGACGAGCTAAGTAAATTGTGATCTGAGGTGACGTACTTCTGATACTTGTGGAGCTGTCCGCAGTAAAGGGCGTTGTGAGGGATGGCTATCTCCGCCTTGTTGCTGGTGTCTTCAGGGTTGACCACCCTGACGTAGACCTCCTGCCCTAGGTACCAGGAGTCCAGGTTCTCCGACCGCACGTTCCAGATGCCCACGTTGTCCAAGGACACCAGCACCGCCGCCCACGCGCCAGGGTATACCTGAAACAGACAGTGTTCAGAGTCAAATCTGAAAAACTTATTTACTTGTGGTGCAGCAAAGGTCACTTGATTCTTGACAAAAGACGAGCTCTCTTCACCTGGATCGTGCTGCGCGCGACGCCATCGCCCTTGTTGTACGTGTTCCTGCTGTCTTCCGTCCACTCGCCGTAGTCCATCCTGCATTCGTTGTATCGAACACGGACATAAACTTAAGGGACCGTTCGGTTATCATCATTCCAGTTGGAATTGAGAGGAATGGCAAAGACTAATTATTGATGTAGCTTGTGAGGTAATGAATCTTCCTTAATCCAGATCAATCCACGCTTACGGCTGGAATAACTGAACGAGCCCTTAGTTGGCTTATAGCCTCCTAGATCGTTAAAATTCTTTGTGATCCATCGATCGGCTAGCATACCCGACGACGAAGAACGCGTATCCGTCCATGTGGTAGCTCTGCATCCTGGTATCGTTGTTCTGGAAGATGAGCTCCATGAACCCGCGGTAGGTGCCGTTGATGACGGACCGCGCGACCCGGGGTGCCGCGCCCCACGGCGGCGGCCGCTCGGGAAAGTCGAGCGTGTACACGCCCTTCACCCCGTACGCGTCCGCCAGCCGCAGCGGCGTCTCCGGCGGCGCGTACGACAGCCCGTTCAGCACGGCCCGGCGCTTCCCGCCGATGGACACCGGCGCCGCGCTCCGCAGCAGGTACGCCTGCGTCACGTTGATGGACGAGTACCGGAACGAGCCCTGCGGGTTCGGCCGCGCCGCGCCGGCGCTCAGGTTCCACCTCACGGACCGCGCCTGGTTCATGGAGAAGGTCCTGTCGTTCTGGTCCTGCGGCGGGTCCGGGAGCGGGCCGGACGCCGGGCCTTTGGAGTTGGAGTAGCGCAGGACGGCCACGCCGGTGACGCGCCGCCACTGCGACTCGTTCACCATGCGCGCGCTGGCCACGACGTAGTAGTCCGTGCTGGCGTTCTGGTCCGTGGTGACGAGGAAGGAGTAGGACTGGCCGACGTGGACGTCCAAGTTGGTGTAGTTCTGCTGCGTGGTGTACGAGCCCTCCGTCTCCACCAGCAGCATGTTGTGGCCCTGGATCCGGAAGTTGAGGCTCGTCGAAGTGCCCACGTTGTGCACCCGGATGCGGTACGTCCGGCCTGTTCCCAGTTAGAAGAAGCAAACACACTGGTGTTACGGTCAAGAAATAGTCACTGGTGGAGTGAACTCTGCCGACACATTTTCAGGAACATTCAGAGCGATTCTGCGAAGTCCGCAAACCATGTTTCTGGATCGAAAGAGCTTTTGGACAGTGATTGAACAGCAAGCAAATAGCAGCAAAACTAAAGTAACATAATTAGAAGAGTCAAATCATAAAGAGTACACCAGCGAAACGCTAGACGACCAGAGTCAGCAAGCAAAAAGACTCTACTACACACAGGTCTCACACTATTAAAAAAGTGAAAGAGCAAACCCTTTTAGGCTACTAGTACGGTGTCTTCAGGCAGTGCTAATAGTAGTATGAAACATGGTGTCAAGATTATCACCCAACAGATAAAAACAAGCTCTGCACAAAAGCAATGCGATCTGCTGCTCCCCTTTGCCAGCCCGTGAACTTTTCGGATTAATGCAGCAAAACTAGTAACACGGGGCCTAATCACTCACCCGGATGCACGTTGAAGGTCTCGTACTCGATGCCGGCGCTGTCATTGTACCGATACGGCCCCTTGCCGTTTATCAGCAAGCCGTCCGGCATTCCCAGGTCCTTCCCCTGGTCCAGCATCCTCCTCAGATCCTACATTCCAGAGAGCGAATGACCTTAATTGGCGCTGTCAATCAATGGCGCTACGACTGGTTCGTGGCTGAGGATTGTAGGAGTAGCGTGTTGTTAGTGTCATGAATTATGATTTTACCGTGTGGTTCTTGTTGTACCAGTCGCCTATGAGGATGGTGATGTCGCCGTCGGGGCTGCCGAACGGCACGGCGATGACGTCGCGGTTGTTGACGACGACGCCGCCGTAGCCGCCGGCGGCGCGCTGGAGGCCGGTGGAGGGGAAGTAGAAGAAGCTGCCGATCTGGTCCTTGACCTGGAACTCGTACGTCCAGTTCCAGCCCGACGGGATGGGGCAGTTGGTGCCCAGCACCCCGTCCTGCCAGCAGTTCTTCCGGTGCTGGATCCCGTTCCTGCATTCGGAAACCAGAATCAGGCACGCGGCATTGGGGTTGGACTTGGGGGGCTCGGTGCAAAGATGAGGAATTCTGCAAGCAGAAGCTCGTGTTCTTCGTGGCGGTGAGCACGGGGCAGCGGACACGCACCAGGTGATGAGGAGCGGCTCGTCGAGGTCGTTGAGCACGTTGACGACGACGTTCCAGTTGGTGGTGATGTTCACGACGGGCCCCGGGAACTTGCCGTTGATGCCTATCACCTGCCGGCACCCAGCGCCTTTCGGGCGCGTCAGAACACGTAGTCTCGAGCATGGAAAAAGGAGAAAATAATGAACAGAGGAGGATGGCGGCCGGCTTGCCTGCTGCTTGACGCCGAGCGGCGCCGCGGTAACGTAGGAGACGTCCCAATCGAAGAAGGCGTAGGGGTCGGCGGCCAGCGCCGGCCCGACAAGCAGCACCGCCGCCGCGGCCACCAGCACTAGCGCGTGGAGCCGCAGCATCGCGCTCTCGCGTTGGAAAACGAGAACGCGAGTAGAGTGGAGCAGGGGTGGCTGGGTGCAGGCAGTGTGCGCGGGGAATGCGAGAGATGCGAGGCCGATTCACTTGCAGCGGTGCGGTGTGGCTAGCGAGATGGACAGGGTGCAGAGTGTGCGCCGCGCGGGTTGGTGGGGGCAGAGCAAATCGGTGGGCCGCAGGAACCAGCACGGGCGTGCCATCGCGTCGGACGATTCCTGCCGCGTCGTGGGATGCTGGATGCGTCGTGGGTTCTGTAAGGGTTTTGGCCGTTTCGTGCTCGCTTTTTTGAAAATGGTGAGAGCGACGCTGAGTGCTTGCAGGATTGCAGAGGCCGTTAGTTAGGTTGCTAGATTTGCTGCCTGGCAGTGCTCGCGTTCGGTTAAAGCGTTAGGGATAAGATGGGGCAGTGTACTAAGATCATTGGGTAAGACGGATAAATTTGGTAACAAAGTGCAGTCTGACACTGAAACATGGGTGTCAAATGGATTTCTGGCGACATCGCCGACAGGGCAGCTGCAGGGTTTGCAAGGGCACGAAGTGTGGGAGTAAACACAAACTACTGTACGTGTACGCGGGCGCCATGTTAAACCATTGAAGCCTGGCCTCGGTACCACGTGAGGATTGTAAAAGCTTCGCCGGACTACGGTCAGGCCACGCCTCGAGCCAATGCCGCGCTCGCACGTGCGCCGCCGTCGCCCGAGGCGGTAGCGAGCGTGCATGACCGACCGACGATCCGGAGCCGTAAGCGCGCGCGCCGATGGGTCCCCGCGGTGTGGGATTCGGATTGTGTATGGGTAGGTGCAGTGCTGGGCGGAGGGGAGGGAAACCTAGGTGGTCGCCCAGAGCCCTCGAATCTGAGGGCCATCGCTATAATATATTAATATATACATATATAATTTATAGTTCTATATAATTATAATTTAAAATGACAATTAGAATTTTTCAATTCAGCAAACAACTTTCTACTTTTAATGCCTCCTATATAAAATGCTTTTCTTCTCTTCTCTGGTATATAAGCAACAAGTCTAGAAAATTATAAGAAGTATAGAACAGAACTGCACCAATAAGAAATACTAAAAAAAGTTGAGGACTATTTTGCTCACCACCTCGCACGCAACAATATTGTATGGTACTAAAAATTTAACGATATTGATCATCCAAAATGCAATCAATCAATGAAAAAATATAGAGGCCCTGACTTTTATATTCGCCCCGAGCGTCTTAAATCTCGGGCCGGCAATGGGTGGGCGCGGGGCGGCTGCGTCCATTGTCTCCGGTCGGTGCATGCGCGCCGCGGCGGTGAGAGCTAGCGGTGCACGTGCATGGGCCCGTGACCGGCCGAGCCCCACGGTTGGAGTATTAGGGGCCGCCCGGAATTATTACCCCGGGCGGGTGGATCTTGTTTTAACCACTGCGCCTGTGGACTGCACGTACGCCCCCTCAGCAAGAGGTCCTGGGAAGAATGGCAGTCTGTTTCTTCCTCGGCGAGTCGGCTCAGGCTTCGGAGATTAGACGGTACAACGAGGATCCCCGGCCATCTTGTTTTAACCACTGCGCCTGTGGACTGCACGTACGCACCCTCAGCAAGAGGTCCTTGGAAGAATGGCAGTCTGTTTCTTCTCCGGCGAGCCGGCTCAGGCTTCGGAGATTGGACGGTAGAAAGAGGATCCCCGGCGAGCAGCGCCCGGAACCCGGATTGAGCCACCTATCTTCGTGCACGGCGTGATTCGTTCACAGGTCACGACTCGCGCGTGTGGGCTTCGCGAGGTCTGGCCCGTCTGGGTCAGGTCCGGTCAACCTCTTCCTCAATCAGGGTTACAGCCCAGGATGATGGCTTCCATGGTGATATGGACCATAACTCTTCTGTCAGTTCGGTGGCCTGTAGATGTGTAGAGCCCAGGAGGAGGAGATATGGGCCATAAAGGCTCAAACTTTTGTTTGCAAAATTGGGCCGCCTAGTTTGTCTTCATTCGTTTACCCCAACGTAGTAGGGAAACGGCAAGCGGTGATCCAGCCAATTTAGCCTTGCCGCCGAAGTAGAGCTGGAATCATTAGCCAAAGCAAGCCAAATCCATGCCCCAGAAAAAGGAATTCCACCATAAACCCTTGTGTCCAGAAAAGCCGGCAGCCCCTTCCACCCCCGCCGCAAGACGGGATGGCGGCGACGCTGGAGCCCGAGGACGGGAGGGAGCTCTACGCGCTGCTCCACCTCTCGCCGGACGCCTCCGACGAGGAAATCCGCAAGGCCTACCGCCAGTTCGCGCAAATCTACCATCCCGACAAGTACCAGGACCCCCAGGTACAGCGGCCCCTCGACCTGCGCGATTCGATCGGCTCGAACTGCTTAGCTTAGGGTTCCGCGTCGTGCACACTTCGAAGCTGGATTGTGGATTAGTGCTGCAGTGGCGAGTGCTTTGCTTTGTACTCTGGCAGCTGGCATCGGGGCGTGATCGACTTGAGTTCGTTGAGCTGCTTATTCTCGCGGATAAAATCCGGAGCAGCATGTCACTTTCGGATTGTCCTTTGTTCAGCATTCACTGGCACTGTTATGCTTCATTTGTAGTTTTACTAGTTTGTCCAGCTACCATTACGGGATTTGTCAAAATGAGTACGCATTCATCCCTTATTGTACCTATTTGTTTGCCTCGAGGATTTTAATAGGAGACTTAGTAAGATAAATGGAAGAGACTGGGTATATGTTGGCTTTTGTGTTATTTTTTGTTGCCAAGTACTGCAGTGCTTTGGGAAAATGTAATGTATAATGGATAATGGACGTTGTTACTGTTCCATGCACAAAAATCCTTAAAGTTACCCGTACATGTCACTTGGTGCAGACTTATTCATTTATACGTTATTGGACTGTTTTTAGCTGATATATTAGTAATGCTATCTTGTTTCTTTCTTCCAGAAACTATATGAATCTTGTTATGATATAACCTAGCTAGTAATCTTGAGGTCGCCACCTAGTCTTTAGTTGGTAATGTGGCAGCTGCCATCAAACTTCTCTAGTGCAGCAATAGATCCCCACACCTACATTTCAAGCAATAAAAAATCATTTGCAGTTAGTTTTATTCTTGCACATTGAAATCTCTGTTTTGTTGAACTAGTCAACTCCTATAATTTACATTGATGATCTCGTCTGACCTGACTAGGATCATGACTTAATTTTCTTCTATTATTTACTAGATGAAGGATGTAGCAACAGAAAACTTCCAAAGAATACGCGATGCGTATGAGATACTGTCAGATGTGAACAAAAGGCAGATCTATGACATCTATGGCATGGAAGGTTTAACTTCTGGACTTGAGCTCGGCCCCAAGCTAACTAAACCAGAAGAAATCAAAGAACAGCTGGAACGGCTGCGTCGGCTTAAGGAGGAACAGAAACGTTTCATCCACACTCGATCCACTGGCTCAATCGTCGCTAATTTTTCAATACCACAATATTTAGATGGTTATGGCATCATGAGAGGGTATGAAATTGCTATCTGTTTTAGTATATGCTGGTTTCTTACTTTCTTTTAGTCCATTCACTTCACTGGGAATCTGTTAAGAATACCAATATATCCAAAATGTCTTACTTAGCCTGTGCCACCAGCATGTTCTTAATACTTGTACAGGTCTCTTTTGTTAATTTACTTGTGGTGGCAAAAACTTTCGGTGCTATCGTTTCTATTGATGATGGGCTTTGTCTGTACATCTTTCCTTTTTTTTTTTTTAGGGAACTTTCTTAATTCACGTCTTTAACTACTATTTCTACCTCGTCATTGAATCGTTACAGAAGGAGATCCCTTTTTGTCTCATGGCAACTTAGCACTTAAATTTATACGATAGAGTTACAAGTAAGGTTTAAAAACCGATCTGTTCGGAATTGTACCAGGCCATGCATGGGAGCTGAGAATTGCCTATAACTACCGCCCTATTCCTTTCATATTTTGTTTTTTTTGTCTCATTTTTGGTATGAATGATTATGGGCGGTATCTTGATTACGTTATATATTGGAAATTGCTAGAATGGCGATGTCTAGTGAAGTTCAGTTGCCAGTTTCCAAGCAAAATACTGTCACAGTTGGTGGGAATTTGGTTGTCAATGGTTCAGCCGGAACGGGGGCAGCAAGCACTGTCCTGCGGCACCAGTTGTCCTCAGTTTCCTCTATCGAGTTAATGGCAACAGCTGGGCTGCGTTCTGTTCTTGGCGTGCAGATGAGTCGGTGAGAATCGCTATCTCGTACCTTTATCTATTGCTAATTTCTTGCATGTTGCAAATCATAATTCATTGACATTATGTGTTCCAGTCAAATTTCACCACATTCTACAGCAACTTCTGGACTTGCTGTTTCTTTGAGAGATGGATCTATCAATCTATCAAATGTCTGGACTCGCCAATTAACTGAAAGCTGTGTTGGGAATGTATGGCCCTTTATTCTCTCTTTATGTGCCCTATACAATGTTACCTGTGCATTTAACATGTGTAAGTGACTTGGCAATTAAAATACTATTACACTGATATGAGTAATTTTGCTCTTTATTACAATGATAACTATATAATTCATAATAATCTATGATATAATTGATAATAATCTATTACACCAATCACAAATGTTCAAGCGTTTAACTTTAGCCCTTATCTGAGCTTTTTTTATCCTTTCCCAAAATGAGATTCAACTTTCAGTTTTACATTTAATGCATATTTAAGGTATCATAAGATTCACATCTGATCCATGCCGGAATAGCTGTCAACTGTCCCTTGCTGAGTAGATCAATTTCTCTGTCCCTTGCTGAGTAGGTCAAAAGAAATAGCAGAGTTAGGTATTATATCACATAAAAAACGAAACATGGAAAAAAAAAAGCTTTTGGTCTTGCCTTGTTCCTTCCTAAAAATCTATCTGTTTACGTTGCGGTCACAGACGTAGTAGAGAATTTGGCGTCCCTTGTTGAGTAGGTCAAAACAATGGCTTCTGCTGGTTGCATGTTAGAAATTATCAAATGTGATTGAAGCCTAACTATGCCCCCCTTGAGTTCTCACTAATTTGTTCTCCAGTGAGGTGTTTTAGCAGGGCCATTTGTGGCCTGCTATCTTTTTACAGTATGCATTTGATCTTACAGCTCCATTAAAAAGTGTGATTTGATAGTTCATCTACTTCATATATCAGTCTGTACTGCAGGTAAGCTTACATAATTTTGTTTCCTTGTCTGTTACCTTCTCTTTTCACGAACCTTCAGATACAGCTAGTCCTTGGTGATGAATCAAGTATTTCTGTGGGATGGCAAAAAAAGGATGAAAAGAGTTCTGCAGCAGGAGAAGTGAAGGTAGTTTCATTTAGAGGCCAAGTCAAATGCTCGTGGACTAACAATTCTTCTTTGAGCACAGACGAACTTACCACATTTATAATTTTGTTAACAATATATAATTTTTTTCTAGTTCAAAGGTCGAAAGTTATATACAGATAGAAGTACTGTACTCAACTACTCATCACTGAATTGCATATATTTACTGTAGGGCTTTGGGTACATCTAAATATTAATTTGTTGATACACCAGCCTTTTTCTGCAAACTTTGTTTACATGCTTTAACTTCTCTGTGCTTGTACTCTATATATATTGCTTCATACAGTGAACCTGCACTCTTATGATTCACATATTTCAATCTTTTTTTTTTGTTCCTTGGTTGTAATGGCTTCTGCCATCAACAGCTGTCTGTTCATAAATTTTTCACTTCTTAAATCAAGCAAGAACCAATCTTTTTTTTTCTCTCCCCAGTTTGGAACTAATTCTTTTGGTGCATCTGCTCATTATACCCATCGTTTCTCTCCCAAGTCTCATGGTCGCATTGCTGGTAGAGTTGGAAGGTACCTGCGAGTTTCTGGTGTCACTTATGTCTGCATGTACAATATGCATCTTGTATGAGCTTATAATTTTTCGTACTTTTTTTCTGGAACTATTCCCTTGCAGCTCTGCCCTTGATTTTGAAATTGGAGGAGGGAGGCGCATATCAGAATTTAGTACTGCAAGGATGATGTATACTATAGGAGTCCAGGTGAATTACTGGTTTTTAAGTAATGATCGGTTTCATGTGTTCTCAGTTTGCTTATTGAACTTGTTTGCAAGATTTCTGGATCTGTTTTTTGCTTGTCTTTACCGCATCTGATTTTTTGAAGCCTTTGGTACTTTAAGGTCACTTCGTAGAGGCGCCAATGCATCAATGGTATTTTGAAGATGCATTAAAATTTAGATAGGTAATGCTGAGAGACTAAAAGGCTTTGTTGTTATAGCAGTGCTGAGAGATCTGACCCTATTATTTAAGTGCAATAATCATATGGACACTACATTTTTGACATCAATGGCTTCAACCCTAACCTGTTTGCTATATCTATTATTTTGCCTAAACCTCTAGTTTTGGTTTTGACAGCTTGTCGCATCTTTTTATCCATTCTGTGTTCTGATTCTTTTTTCATTTATGGTGTAGGGAATTTCTTGGAGATTTGAGTTACATCGTGCTGGTCAAAAACTAATTATACCAGTAAGTGAAGCTTTTCCCGTTGTATTTTCCCCTGGCTCTCAAATACTGTGTTTATCTGATGGTACATATATAGGCATACCCCATAGTGATTATTTGCTTGCAAGTTTTTTTTTATCCCTGTGACCTAACATGAGTAGGTCTTACTAGCATGTCTCCCTTTTTTTTTTACTCTCTTTTCAGATTTCACTGATTAAGGCTTAATTCTGCAGATCTTGCTTTCAACTGACTTCAATGCATTATTTGCTACCACTGCATTTGCTATTCCTTCAACACTATATTTTCTACTTCAGGTAAGAATAATTTCTAGCGTACTTCTATTATTACCTTGAGGATATATGTGATAGTCTGTATGTATCAATGTATGCTCCTATCCCATAGTCTATATGCCTGTGCTCCTATCCCATAGTCTATATGCCTGTGCTCCTATCCCACCTCACTGTTTAATTAACATTCTGGTGTCGCTTCTTATTGTTTAACAGACATACGTTGTAAAACCTTACTACATTAAACGGGAAAAGCAGAAGACACTAGAAAAGATGGAAGGCTTATCTACCCAGGTAAACTGAGGTTATTGTGGGTATTTATATTGTGTACATAAAAAGAGGAACTAAATGTACTTTCCTGTCTAGCCTTCATGTATAACTGTTTTGGGGACAATTGCTAATTTACTTTTCTAAAAGAACACTCACCTCATGGTTTCTCATGAAGCTTTGCTTAGCCCCTAATTGCAGTGCTGTTTCCCTGTTTAAGTTTCATATAAAAATGGTTCTCAAGCAATAACTGAAGATATATTTTCCTGTATAGCTAATTGAAGCCAGGAAAGCAGCAAAAAAGGCACAGAAGTTGCTGGAACCTGTATCTAATCGTAAGAAGAACAGACAGATGGAGAATGATGGATTGGTTATTACAAAGGCTCTGTACGGTAATCGTAAAAAGATGAGAGAGAACAATGATTTCACCGAGATAAATGATGATGTGGCTTCACAAATATTAGATGTGACGATCCCACTGAACTTCCTTGTTACTGAAGCAGGTCAGCTCAAGGTATGTTCAAGTTATCTTTTCCTATGATTATTTAAATCTAAGATGCAAGCCTAGCACTTAGCAAATATTTTCATTATGTTTCTGTTTCCCCTAAAAAAATCAAGAGATAATTCCTTTCTTGGTAAAAAAAAAATCACTGCTTCCTTTCTTAGCCTTTTTTATTTCAGACTTCCCTATCAGGACCAATTTTAATTTTCCATTCCTTTCTTGGCCCTTCTGTTAGTTTAGACCGCTAACGGTGTTAAGTGACCGGTAAAATGACCATTTTACCTCTCTTATATTATGAGCATACACAATTTTCTAATAATGAACCAATTTTGTCCCGTAAATAGACAAAGTTATGCTTTCATGTTACTCTCAGATTAACACAATGCAAACTGAAATTGTGCTGTTTCATTTTATGGAAGGGGTATCATAGTCATTTTACCCATCACTTAACACCGCTAGTGGCCCAAACTAACAGAAGGGCCAAGAAAGGAATGAAAAATTGAATTTGGTCCTGATAGGAAACTTCAAAATAAAAAGGGCCAAAAAAAGAAGAGGTGACTTTTTTAGGGCCAAGAAAGTAATTATCTCAAAAATCAACTACCTTCTGGTGACCAACTCTATGTTCTTTCTCTGCCACCTGCAGCTTCATGAGGGGATAAAGAAGTCTGGTATAATGGGGTTCTACGATCCTTGTCCTGGAGATCCGAAGCTATTAGTCGTTGAATATACCTTCCATGGTCGGAAATACAAGGTAGATCATACTCCAATATTGCCGTAGCATAATTTTCTTATGGACGCCATTGTACATTGACAAAGTTTTGCTGACCTGTTTTGCTTGTTTACAGGCCATGGCGGAGGACTATGAGGCGCTGTTGATACCACAAGATATCCATCAAATTTAACCTGTTACCGACGTAAAGCAGCATCAAGATGATATTTTTTTGGGGGAGGGCATAGCCTTCGCATGGTTTTCCTTTTCTGGCGATGAGTTGTCTATTTTGGGTATGATCCCTTCGCATCCCCATTGTTCTTTTGTATACAAGAGTGGTTTTATACCACTACATAGTTTATGAAGGTAAACCCAACATAGTAATAACGTGCACAGGCGATCAATAGTTTATCACCTCTGTGCTGGCTTCACTGGACTTTGTCCTTTTGAGAATGATTTGATTGGTGGAGATGTAGCTGGTCAATTGTTGTTGCCGTTGACTTATAACTTTAACTTTGACTATTCGTTTTATTTAAAAAAAATTTAAAAACATTATATATTTTGTTATAATTTTATTTATCATTAGAGTTATTTGAATCACAACTTAAAATTTTACACATTTAAACTAATTTTTAAAATTTTTTAAATAAGATTAAAATTGACGTTGAAAATTAACAGGGACATCCATGTCCGTGCCGTTGCGACAATGTGTTGCTTGGTTGTCATATGGGCATCCGACAGAAACCTTAAATTCAGCCTCTGTTCTCTCCGAAGTCATACGCCAGAGGTAGACGGCAAGAGGCACCGGCGTCGTGGCAGTCGGGTTGGCATTTCCTCGTTATTTGCAATCCGATTGCCTAGTAACCTAGTCTGATCACTCCTCGTTTCTTTACACAGCTCTGCCGGTGGTCGTGTTCGATTCTCCGTCCGTACAGCAGCAACATGATTCAGCGAGCAAAGCGAATCCAGTTTTGTTTTCTAAATCGACGCATCACATATGCGCCAGTTACAACTTGAGTTGTGCTAAAGGTCTCTTTGACAGAGCTCAGTCACGGTCAGACAATTTTTTTCAAACGCCTGTTTTCTTTATCAAACGCCTGTTTTTTAAAGAAGTAATTCTTATTTGATTTTTTAAAATAAATTAAAAGATTGAGAGTTGCTGATTTTATAAAGTGATTTTTTGTGTTGATTCTAAAAATTTATCCTAGAGAATGAGAATCATTTTTACAGAAGAGTTAAGAGTGAATAAAAAATCAAAATCTAAGAGCTCTCCAAAAAAGTCCTGTCAAATAGAATTTGGATCTAAAATAGAATTAGCATTAGATTCAAATTCTATTCAATTTTAAACTAAACCGACTTAGATTGTGAAAGGTCCAGTAGGTCGAGCTTTTTTAACACACCTAACCACACCTAACCGTATGGGAACGCGACATAGGAAATCGTGTGAAACGGTGAAGGATTATACAAGTTTGAAAACGAAAAAAAAAAGCGAAGGGTTAGACGGTAGTACTATCAAATTTTCAAGGCACAGCAGAAAACGGGGGCTCTTCTTGACCTATCCTTTGACAAAACCATCTAGCTAGATCGGGAGACGTCACGTATGAACACAACAGGTTCCTGCCTTCTCTCACTCGAGAAGACGACGTACGAACACCCTTCGGTTTTATTACGACCGCGATGCCAATAACTTTGATGATAACGACTTTACAACAACGAAAGGATCTTGCCTTCCTCGCCAAAAAAGAAGAGAGGATTTTGCCTTCAAGTGGAAACGATTTTTTGGCCTGACGAGGGCAGTTAAGCCTTCAATGGGACACGGTCATACTTGTATAGCTTTTTCATGCGTAGTGTAGCGGTCTACAGCGTCATCGAAACAGAGAACGCGCTGCTGCGTTGCACGGTTAGTCTTATATGATACGGACAACGATTATTACATGTATTTCTTTTATTTTTAAATTGATGCTCTCATTGATTTTTAACATCAACTTTGATCATTCGTTTTATTTAAAAAAATTAATAAATATTATATATTTTGTTATAATTTGATATATTATACTCTCTGTTTCAAAAAGATACAAGTATTTCTAAATTTAGTCAAAGTAAAACTTTTATCACTTTGACTACTAATAATATATAATTAATAATATTATATCATATAAAAATTATATTTTTTGAATTTATCATTAAATTAACTTTCATAAAAATTATATTTTTATATTAAAAATTATATAATTTTCTAGATATTGTCGGTAGAAGTTAAAAGATTTTGACCTTATCTAAATCTAAAAATGTTTATATTTTGAAACGGAGATATAGTAGTTATTTGAATCAATACTTAAAATTTTACACATATGAATTAATTTTTTGAATAAAACAAATATCAGTTAATATTAGAAGTTAGGGACATCAACGAAGGGAGTGTTTGTTCAATTGTTTACTACTATGCGAATGCACGTGTTTTGTGCATGCCCCGCCGTGTTATGTCTTTCTTGTCTTGATGGAGACACATCATATGCCGTTGTCTGTATGACAGGGAATTAGTACATAGTTATTGCACTGTATTCTGTTGCGTACGTACAGGTAGTGCATGATGACAACGTAAGAGTAGCTTTATCGGAATAGCTCTTGAAGGGTTAATTGGTTTAAGAGTCTTTGGCGGAGCTGATTCTTAGATATAACCAGATATGCTGTATCAACTGATTATGTGAAATGATTTTTTAAAATAAACTACTTTTAAGTAGCTGAAAATTGAAAAAATAGCTTCTTTTAATTATGAAGCGAATAACTTTTAACCACATAATCACTTCTGAATAACTTCTAGAGAAGCTGCGATAAAAGGGCCTTAAGACATTAACGTATCAAACTACATGCAAATTTACAAATGTTTTATCTTTATAAGATTTTTCCTCATAGTAAAAATTTAAAATAGTTTTATCTATAGGTGGCGTTTGGTATTTGGCAAATGGGAAATGTTTGGTGGGTTTGGAATTGAAAAATAGATAAATAAGTGAAATTTAAATAGATGGATGAATGAAGAGCGTAGATATTCACTTCTTCCCAAACGCAATCCCACTCTCCATTTCCCTCTTCCCAAAGATGGAGTCATGCGGCGTGATCCTGTTTTCTAGTAGTAGTGTCTCGCGAGAAGGGTTGGACCTTAAACATGTTACAAGATCAAATTTCTTAAACTAGTCAACTGGATCGAACAAAGGAGATTTGTGCAGTGGTAATCGTCAAAGTTGAATGAGAAAGAGCTCCTGTTTTTTTTTTAGAGAATTTGATACATACCATTATAATTTTATAAATTTTAAAATATGTCATTGATGTGCAATGACAGATGGGCTCTGTAAGTAAATGACACGTAGGTTCGAATACCATATTTCAAATTTTACAAAATTATAGTGATATGTATCAAATTAATTTTTTTTAGAGAGGTTCATAAATGGATCAACAATCAGAACAAGTCAGCTGAAATACAAAAGTCAAAAGTACATACATTTGGCAGGTGACAAAGACGGGCCACTTAATGCAGGAATTCTGAAAAATTTCATTAAAAAATCTTTCATACTACGATACGAAAACAGAACAATCGTAACCTTTTAACTTCTGCCATTACTTTGAACTTAGACATTTTACAAAACAAAATAAGCAGCTCACTTCACTAATAAAATCATTGTTATGCTAAGATTACAAAAATGAAAGGAAAAATGATCACAGAAATTTCTAAAGATATTGCACATTTAATATCAGCTACATAGTTAGATGGTTTTTTTCATTTATTTGGCATTGCGTCTTATATTTGTCAAGCAAGTTTAAGTGCTGCATGTCTGGCAAAATCTTCCGCGCCTGTAATAGAAAAGCATATCTAAACACACCATGTGCGATCTTGAAAAGCAAATAGAAAAGCATATCATACCGTGTCACAACTCCCAAATATAATGCAAAGTATGGGACATTGAGCAGAGTTTTCTCATGTCCCAGTATTCTTGGTTGATTTGGCTCAGTTTTTCAAGAAATAAATAAATTTAGACATGGCCGTTTCATGAGATAATTATATTCCTTTTTCATGTCTATGAAACCTGAAATATTTTCACTGTGTTGGCTTTTGTTTTTTTAAACCAAATAAATCCTCAATTCGCGTGAAAATTACTCAATAAAAACCAAAAAAATCCTCAATTCACGTGGCAATTACTCCCGATCACAATATATCTTTTTCAAATTAAAAATAAAGCCAACACAGTATACAAATCAATTTCTGCAGATAAAAACAAAAGCCAAAGAGCGGACCCAGCGCTTGGCCTCCAAAGCCCCCCTTTTCCCACCACTTCCCCTCCTGCTCCTCCGACAAGGCGACAACAGCAGCACCAGCATCCATGGCCGCCTCCTGCGAGCTCCTCGACGTCGACCCGCCGGAGCTGCGGTTCCCCTGTAAGCACATCGCCCCTCGCTACAACCTCCCCTAACCACGCACCACCCTATCGTTGCAAAATGTCGGCGATTCTCTCTTTTGGTGAAATTTTGATCCTGTCTCAATTTCGTGGCATGCGCAGTTGTGCTTGGCAAGCAGATCTCCTGCCCCCTGCGTCTCACCAACAGGACCAGTAGAACCGTCGCCTTTAAGGTGGTTCACCGGTTCACTGCGCCATAGAACCCTAGGGAAATTCCTTATGATTTGGGTTTGCCTTCTATGTAGTCTCTTACGTTTCTCTTGTTGCACTTGTGGTATGTGTGGGTAGTAGGTCAAGACGACGAGCCCCAGGAAGTACTGCGTGCGGCCCAACAGTGGTGTTGTGCCGTCACGCTCGGACTGCACAGTTGTAGGTAACATGGTGTTGCTACTGGATCACCAGCGGTTCAATAAACGACCCAATTTTTAGAAGCCTTGACGATTGATAATTTCAATATTCAACGCATTCTGTGCTCCTGCAGTGACGATGCAATCACAGACAGTAGCACCTCCAGATTTGCAGTGCAAGGACAAGTTCTTGGTTCAGAGTGTGGTCATCAGGGACGGTTTGTCAGCCAAGGACATAACCTCGCAAATGGTAGTACTGATGTCTAATGTTTTATTTGATATGTTGCTATCTATTTTGTAATGAATTTGTTATTTGGTGTTCCATCTAGTTCATGAAAGATGGGGGTAATGCCGTCGAGGAGGTGAAGTTGAAGGTTACTTATGTGATGCCACCTGAACCAGCATCAGAGATTGCAGAGGAGCATGATGGTTCAGATAAAATCTTAGTCCCTATGCAGCGGATTGTGGATAATGCGAGGAGTACTTCAGAGGTGTCAAGTGGCTCTGTGTCGTTGGTATCTGCTGAGGTGAGTACTTCAAAGGTGATGTGGGCTGAATGTTTCTTGATGCTGCATTTTTCAGTGCTAATATTTCTGCAGAATGATTTGATAAGTTAGTTAATGTATTTTCAGGAGGTGGGATCATCTGTTGGGCGAATTGTAAAGAGTAGTGAATTCGTGAAGGCTACAGGAGCTGCCATGGTTCGTGATATATGCATATTATTTGTTCTACAGTCTGCATGTGGTGCTATGTTCCTCAAAAAGTTGTTTGTATCGTTCTCGTTTGTAATGGCAGGAAACAAAATCATCTGCTGGACCTGCTGAACAATCCCCTCAGGTGAGTTCACGTTCTGTGGGCATTTGGTACTAATAGCTTTTCCATATGACTACATACTAGTTTAATGCTTGTTTGACAAAATGGAATGTTAAGGACGAATACATTATGGTCCTTTACAGCATGTATTCATTTATTCTTCTCCTCTTTGAACTGTTATTGCCCAGAGCCAATGGAGGATGGAAATATGGAATTGTAGATTATAAGTGATATTCAGTTGATTTCTGTTGCAACTATCTACATGCAAGTTTTTCATTTTGCATATACTCCCTCCGTCCCTTTTTATAAGTCGTTTTGTGTCCGGACACGGAATTAAGAAAAGTGAAAAAGGTGAGATGTTTTGAAAATGAGGAGAGAGATAGAGTGGAGATGTATTGGGAAGAGAAAAAGTTGTCTCGAGAAGTGAGAACGACTTATAACTTGGGAAATTTTGAGGAGTCCATAATGACTTATAATTTGGGACAGAGGGAGTACTAAAATTTCTGCAGTTACTCTAGTTAATTTGCTTAAGAATCATTGGTACTGCTTCTTGAGAGTTTAATGCTGTTCCGTTTCATTTTGTCTGCCCCTTTTTAATTTTTGTAAACCTTATTACTTTCATTGATAAATGGTTTATTTAGAATATTAATTATTCCACAAATTATTTGGAATTTCTTATGTATTTGTTTCTTCCTGAGCTGAATATACCCTTTCTTGTTGTTCTCTATGCAGTTGTTAGCTTTAATTGCAAAGCTGACTGAAGAAAAAAATTCTGCACTTGAGGAAAATAGAAAGCTTCGAGATGAGTTGGTGAGTAATCTGCTTTTTCAATGGGTACTGGCACATATGTATTACGCTGATACACTTAACAATAACTCTGCTTTTACTTAAATATTTTCATTGAATATGAATATCACTTACTGATACAACCATCAATATCTGTAATTTTGTTCAACGGCTGTTCCTGTTATGGGTTTCAGATGATTAATTGTTGCACTTGTTTGAACATTCCTTGGTGTATGCTCTTTACGGATGATGTGGTGCTAGTGGATGAGAGCAGGATAGGGGTGAACCAGAAGTTAAAATTATGGAGACATGCTTTAGAGCTAAAGGGTTTTAGATTTAGTAGGTCTAAAACAGAGTATATGAGATGTGATTTCAGTGCTACCGCAGTCGAGGAGGGAGATGTTAGACTTGATGTCCTGGTGGTATCCAAGAGGGATACTTTTCGTTATTTGGGTTCAATGTTGCAAAAATATGAGGATATTGAAGAGGATGTAAGTCATAGAATTAAAGTCGGATGGTTAAAGTGGCGTCAAGCTTTTGGAGTCCTATGTGATAGTAAGATGCCTCAAAAAATCAAAGGTAAATTTTATAAGACTGCAATTCGTCCAGCCGTGCTATATGGAACAGAGTGTTGGCCTACGAAAAAGCGACATGTCCAACAGCTACACGTAGCTGAAATGCGTATATTGAGATGGATGTGTGGCCACACGAAGAGAGATCGTGTCCGGAACGATGACATACGAGAGAGATTAGGAGTGTCACCAGTTGAGGAGAAACTTATGCAGCATCGTTTGAGATGGTTCGGACATATTTAGCGAAGGTCACAGGAGGAACCGGTTCGTAGCGGAATGGTAAGTCGGTCAAACGGTGTTAAGAGAGGCAGAGGTAGATGAAATTTGACTTAAGAGGAGTTTGTGAAAGAGAGATCTGAAGGATTAGGATATCGTTAAGGAGTTAGCTTTGATAGAAGTTCGTGGATGCTAGCAATTCACGTGCCTGAACCTTAATTGCTGGTTGTTGCTCTTTTTTAGTCATCTCTCGGGGTTTCATCTCTAGCCTATCTCAACTTGCTTGAGACTAAAGGCTTGGTTGATGTTGTTTGAATATATTGAACACTTGGTGTGTCGCAGGTCCAGCACGTAATCAAGTGCATTTTGCTTTTAAAAAGTGTGGATAAAAGATGGTAATTTCTTTGTAGAAGGTCCTTGAACCTCCCACAATTAAAACTGAAATTGTGAATGTAATAATATACAATCTTAATTAACATATGTAAGAATGAGTTTCAGCTGAGTTTCTGTAACTGAAAGAAATCATCCTTAGGAAGGTTCTAATGGTTTCCAAACTTTCACATGTCTTTACACGATCAATATCAAGCTGATATCTTTAATAAATTGGTTAAGATCCTTTGCAGAAGAATTGTTCTTCTGGGTTCTGAAATCTTTTTCTACCATAACTAGAAGATTTCTGTTGCTCTGACCTGCAGGAACTTGTAAGGCGTGAAGTCAGTAATAAACAGCAAGGGGGCTCATCAGCGATACTTGTGTTGGCGGTTGTGCTTCTTAGCAGCGTTCTGGGCTATCTTGTAAAAAAATGAGAGTTTCATAGTCTAATCAGGTAATTTATACAGTAAATAAATGGTGATGTGATTCCTCAGTTCGCCAACCAGGTTTCAATGCTACAGGGCTGTGCAGATGTCTTACTAACAAAAGAGTCGGTCGTGTAATGGCATGTAGTTTGATCTATGATGCCTATTTCAAGTTTTTAACTGATGGCTGAAGTGATGGTTCATGTGTGCATGATTACTTCATCCACCCCCTTTCAATTTTTTAGCATAAATTGTGGATTGCTTGTGTCTACACTGAGTTTTAGGTGGTAGGAGCCGGAGCCAGGCATAAAAGTCTTTTTTTTGAAGAAGCCAGAGTGAAAACCCTTTTTGAAGTAGTCAAGAGCCCTACTAAACAGGATGAAGCGACTGACGCGATGTCACACATTACTCCTTGCTGTTGCCCTTGATGCTGATCTCTGCTTTAGTAATGGTGAACTAAATAACGATAGGGGCAATATATAAAAGACATGACTGCAGGAGTTCAGTGACTTGCAGCAAACCAACTCTACATCAGGAAATATATATTTACAAGAAAAGATCAATCCTTGTGAACTGTTATAGTGCTACATCAGCAAATATAGATTTCACAAAAAAAAATGATGTCTTGATTGCTCCGTGACACATTGATCGCTCAGAATCTGAAAGAAGTTGATTTACTGCAATATAAATCAGTTTAACAGGCGCAATGTAATGCGTTTCAGCCTCGATTCTTAAGCTGAATCGTGAGGCACTGCACAAAACACAACCATGGCATAACACAACTTGCATATTAGCGTTGGAATGCCACATATGGTGCTATATTACACGTTGAGGTTATTTGACAGACTGATACCGCTTGAGTTCAAAATTTCGAAATCACATCTGCACCTCAGCAAAATTGGATAATCTCAGAAGCGAGCAAGATCATACAGAGTACATTCTTAATACATTGACTAGTGTTGACAACGAAAAACTCTTAACTATCCGCTAAAATCTCTTTGGATAAGCTACTCATGCTATGTTCCAACCTATGAATCTTTCTGAGGAAGACAAAAAACAGTCACGCAGACATCAGACAGGTTTGAGAAAAGAAACTAAAACATTCAGCTGCCAATTCAAGTAGCAACAAGTCTTCATCAGAAAGGTTCAATGGCCAAGGGGAGAGGTTTAAGCATATTGTTGTAATAATTTCTACTAAATCACAATACGATACCCTAACCCCAAGTCCTAACCAAGGTGCAATCTTCAACTGTTAACAGTCTGTCATCAATAACACCATGGCATATTTTCATCAAATATCATAAACCAATTAAGAATGGAATCTGGAGCTAACATTGCCTTCTAGGATATCCCTGGTTATTGCCACAAAATCTATAGGATCGCATCAGATGGGAAACATGCATAATGCTAGAAACAAAAACAGGCACCCAACATAAAGCTTCATGGAATCTCTTTTTATCCCAGAAATATGATCCAACAAGATTACAGGCTGTCTAGAGAAGCAGCAAAACACTAATATTATTGTCTGAATTTTTTACTGAGGACCAAGGAGCTTCATTGATTAACTAACAGCAGGAATACAATCTTACACCATACAACATCCACACAGTCATTGCTCCCATGCAATAGGTGAGATCAATTTGAGAGTCAATACAAACTAGCCGGCTCGAATGTTTTAGAATTTTGAAACGCAATGAACAAAACTAGTTTCTTACAATCAACAGGTGCTGCACAATATTCCAGGAGAGATCTCGCATCACCGTGCCCACCTGCATCAAACACAAACGCATCATTGAACATGTAACCAGGACCAAGAGCAAGCTGCAATTACCAGAACAAATGTGACACCGTGAAAATACTACCTCGATGGGCGCCCACGATCCGCCTGCCTCTCCTTCCTCCCTGCAGCGACGAGCACTGCGCGTTCGCGCTCCTTCTCCTTGGCCTCCCTCTTCCTCCTCTCCTCCCTGAGCTCCTCGATGCTCTTCTTCCCTCCACTCCTCTTTCCCACGTTCGCTTCCCCAGCATCTCTTGCCCTACCCTCCTTCGCCGCCGACGCAGAGGAAGGGCTCGACATGTACCACGGCGCCGCCACGCCCTTCCCAGCGAGTCTGTATCCCAGCCTGTACTTCTCCTCGTCGGGGCCGACCGCCCTGACCTCCTCCTCCTTCCTCTTCTTAGGGTTGGACTTAGGGTTCGCCTCGGGCTCCCGCTCCCGAGCGGCGCCCCTCCCGCCGCTGAGCGAGGCGAGCGCGGCGAAATCGGAGCCGCTGGAGAAGAGGTTGATGTGGTCGCCGTCGGAGGCGGCCGCGGACGGGAGGGCGTCCTCCGGATCCGCAGCGCCGGCGGGGGCAGAAGGGGGAGCGGAGGGCGAGGCCGACTCCGCTTGGATGAGGCCGCGGTTGCGGCGAAGCGCGGCGAGGCGGAGGTCGGACTCGCGCCGGCGCTCGGCCTCGCGCTGGAGCTGCTCCTCGCGGGCGGCGGCAGCCTCGTCGTTGCGGACCTTCTCGCGGTTGTCGAAGTTGTAGACGTTCCACCGCTTCTGTGGGAGGATGTTCAGGCCGCCGTGCCCGCCCATCGCTGCCGATCTAACGGGGCCGGCGGTTAGGTTTCTACTCGCCGATCGCCGCTGCCCCGGTGGTGGCTGGTGGGAGGCTCGACGACCGGATGAGATCGGGGGAAGAGGGACCGGAAAAGAGGAAACGAAGGGTTGAACGCGTGGTATTAAAAATATTATAAAATATAAAAAAGAAACATACTTAAAGTATTGCTTAGTAATAAAATCTTCCACAACAAAATAAAATTATATTTATAATTTATTTGAATAAGATTAAAAATTTATTTTTAGCTTTTGTGTAATGAAGCTTTTGACCAATGATTTTTATAAATTCAGTTAAATTTAAAACTTAGTATTTGTACTTTTAAATTTATAAAAAAATACTTTTATAATAAATTTAATTTATATTATTAAAATTAATTAAATTTATTAAAATTATTGGTTAAAGTTGTAGCCAACAAAATTTAAAAATATAGGATGGAGGGAATAGTTAAGAAACTTATTCTATAACTGAGTAATTACAAACCCTCACGCGTGAGATGGGTGGTGACGTGACCCTAGGTTTATAAAATGGTTTAAAATCGATCGGTTTTTACGTTCAGTTTTATTTGATGATTGATTTTTATTTAAAAATTTAAGAAAATTTGACGAATTTTAGAGTACCAAAAATCGGTAAAATCAGTGGTTTCAAATTTTAAAATCTCACGTAAAAATCGGAGAAACCGGTGAAACCGCTTAGTAAAATAAAAAAATCAACCAGTTTTACTTTAGCAATTCATTCAAATTTTAAATTTTCAATTTAGAACGATTTTCATCTAGTTTTTCTTATTTTCACGATTTTCGTTAAACCAGTGTCGACTAGGTTTAACAATTTAAATGAAATCATAAACATTAGATGTGACGACCTCTAGCCATGGACGTTTGACATCACCGCTTATAGAACATCACATCCACTACTCTGAAATGCTCCCGCCGTTTCAATAAAAACTTATTTTTAACTTTGGTTGACTTACAACTTTGATTAATAATTTAGATATATTTAATTAATTTTAATAATATAAATTATATATATTACAAAAGTATTTTTAATAAATTTAAAAATATAAATACTAAGTTTTCAAAGTTAACTAAATTTATAAAAAATTATTAATTAAAATATCAGTCAATAAAAATTAAAAATAAGCTTCTGTTTGAGGTACTCCTAGCAGACAACATCCTCAGGTGACCTCCGCCTTCCTCGAGCCCTTCCTTCCTCGCGTAGCAGCTGCAGATAACAGGCGACGTCGCTTCATCTGTGATCCCATTTCCGCCGCCAGTTTCGAGCCCACCACCGAGAATTTCAGTTCTTGATGTATTTTAAAAACCCAAATTAACGGCTCCATTATTCCATCCCTGAGCCATCCAGAGGCTATCACACCGGAGAGCTTCTCCTTTTGGGACTACGCTTGCCGCCGCCTTCGATGACTTCAACCTTTAAGGTTACCGTATGGAACCCAGTAAACGGTGACCGTTGCCTAGAAAAAATTAAAAGCGAAACGCTAGGTGAGCTGTGATGTTCTGCCTAGAGCTTAGGCACGACAAAACGTTTCTAAGCGCTCTTTAATTCTATTCAGCCACAAGTAAAAAAAAAAAAAACTATTGGACCTGATGGACCGCACAGGACGGGCAGAACTTCTACGAGCTTCGTCTGTGGACATAGGTCCAAGACATGAACAGGGTATCCAACAAAACCGAGGGACTTGCGATGAGCATGGACCTGAACAGAAACGGAAGAACCATCGAAACGAAAGGCGGTTTACAGCGGGCATGCATGACCAGCGACGTGTCGCTTGGAGCTGCCACAACTGGCCGCAGAGCTTCGCCGGTCTACGTTCCGACGACGAGAAGCTCGGCGGATTGGCGGGAAGCAGCCACAATAGCAACCGGTGGATATATTCATAGACCAATAGGGTACCTGTCACCCCCGAAATGAAGACATTAACGGATCCTTTTCCTGCATGTAGGGTTCAATCCTACATCGGCGAAGGGAACTGTTGGGACACTAAAATGATAGCACAAGGATCAATGCACGAAAATGTAGCAGTTCATAAATTATTCTATCATAAATTTAACCACATTATTGGAGCAGTAAACTACAAATGAAGCATGCATCGCATGGCGATTGGAGGGTTAGGGGTGGCTAAAATAGCAAAAGAACAAAAATGGCTGCATGTTCCTACAACACTGAGGGCCAGATGCGGGATCCAGGGGTGCTCCTCTTGTCCTTGGATAATCTGCTTATCATAAAGGTTAAGTCATGTAAACTATATAGCAGGAAATTTATTAAGATGCATAATAAGATATTAGCACCGGTCACTGCTGCGTTCTAGGTTCGCCTCTCAGATTTGCTTCTACCATAGATTCTTAAAATCATCTTTTGTATGATAGATTTTGAATAGCTACATTGTGATATTTACTGCTTTGTATGGTGGGAAGTCAAAATCTACCAAAAGCTTCTCAATTGTTGGATTATGAAAATATATTGTCCTGATTATAAGACTTAGCTAGTGCAATAAAAATCTAATCATTTGTTTCCACTATGGCTACTACAAGTTTGATTTATAGAGCGTTTTGAAGGCTTATATTTCATTACCCGTGCTTGAAAATACTATAGTTTATAGCGAGGGAATATGCATTCTCATTTTTGAAAAAGGAAATCTAGGCATGCATTCTCTGACATGAGATAATTTATTAACAAATACGTCCACCAACGTGGGTCAAGCGCCAATCCAAAAATTTTGGAACAGAGTAGCTAGTCCCAGTATGGCCGGAATTGCATCTACTCCCTCTGTCAAAAAAAAAAAAAATTCAGTTTTTGAATTTCATATTTCATAAAAAAATTAAATTATTTTTTGACTTTCAAATTTCAAGTTTGATCACTTGTCTTATTCAAAAAATTTGTAAAATTATAATTTATTTTATTGTTAATTATTTTATTATTAGAAATACTATAAATATGATTTGTTTGTTTTTATATTTTAAAATTTTTTTGAATAAAACAAGTGGTTAAATGTGATTTTCAAAAATAAAAAAATAATGATGTTTTTATGAGACGGATGTAGTAGGAAGATAGCCGCAACGAGGAAAAAATACCGCACCAGCATTTAAAGAGACCTGACTGCAGCAACGCGCGGCGGTGTCCGCTGCATGCAAACACAACCAATGCACACTTGTCTTCCTCCCAGAGCTCGCGCCAGGCCTCTCCCATCCATCATCTCTTTTCGAGCAAGAGAAGATGTCGAGGGACGCAATGGAGGCGACGCTGGTGGCCATTGAACGGCGCTGCGGCTGGTGTGACGGGCGGGAGGACGGCGCGGTGGAGAAGATGATGCAGTGGCAGAAGGTGAGCGACATGCTCATCGCGGCGTCGATCCTTTCTATCCCGCTCGAGCTGCTCTACTTCGCCACCCGTGAGGCGCTGGCGCCGCTCCGCCGGGCGCTCCTTCAGCTCGGCACTTTCATTGTGTTCTGCGGAGTCACGCACATGCTCAACGTCCTCTCCTACGACCGCCAGGGCTCCCGCCGCGTCCTGGTCGCCCTCACCGCCGCCAAGGTCCTCGGCGCGCTTGCGTCTTCCGCCTCCGCCGTCTCCCTCCCCGCCTTCTTTCCCCGGGTGCTCCGCCTCAAGGTCCGCGAGGACTTGCTCCGCAACAAGGCGCGCGAGCTCGACCACGACCTCGCCTCCATCAGGCGCCGCGAGGGGACCGCGTGGCGCGTCATCCGCGCGCTCACGGGCCACATCCGCGACGCCGTCGACGCGTGCACCCTCCGCCGCGTCACCGTCCTCCAGCTCGCCGCTGCATTCGACCTCCACAACTGCGCCATCTGGACGCCCACCAACCGCGGCGCGTGCGACGGCGTGCTTGAGCTGGCCCACCAGCTGTTGCCCAACGACAACGACGCCCAGCAGGTGTTCGACAGCAGTACACGGTCCACCATCTCCGTCACAGACCCTGACGTGGCCAACGTAAGGGCCAGCAAGGAAGCCAAGGTTCTCCGGCCAGGCTCCGTGCTCGGGGCGGCGAGCAGCGGATCAAACGTGCTGCCGGCAGGATTTGCGGCTGCCATACGGCTGCCGATCCTCAGGGTGTCAAATTTTGAAGGACAGAGCAATGGCAACACATCATCAGAGCTGACCAGCTACGCGATCTTGGTCCTTGTTCCTCCACCTAACGTTGATCACCATGTATCATCACCTGCAGGCTGGAACAACCAGGACCTGGAGATCGTACAAGCCGTCGCGGATCAGGTGGCCGTCGCGCTCTCCCACGCTGCGGCGCTGGAGGAGTCGCAGCTGATCCGGCACAAGCTGGCGGAGCAGCAAGCGTCGCTGCTGCAAGCCAAGCTCGAGCTCGCGTCGGCGACCAAGGCGAGGAACGCCGCCCACGGTGCGATGCGGGACGCCATGCGGAGGCCGACGCACCCGGTCGTCGGCGTGCTCTCCATGATGCAGCAGGAGGCGGCGGCCACGATGCGCCCCGAGCAGAGGCTCGTCGTCGACGCGCTCGCCAGGACGGGCACCCTTTCGTCCACGCTGATGGACGACGTCATGGAGAGGCTGTCGGCCGCCGAGAAGTGCGACCCGCCGCCGCTGTCCAGTCCGCGCCTGGTGGCGAGGAGGCCGTTCGACCTACGCTCCCTGACCAGGGACGTGGCCAGCGTTGCCGGCTGCCTATCCGGCTGCAGAGGACTCGGCTTCTCGCACCAGCTGGAAGCCAGTTCTCTGCCCGAATGGGTGGTCGGTGACGACAGGAGAGTCTTCCACCTCCTGCTTCAGATGATGGACGCTCTGTTGAGCAGATGCCACGTCCATGTCGCAGGCCGTGTCCTCTCATTCTCTGCCGGCGGCTGCAACGATATCGTTAGTGACGACCAGCACTGGTTCCCGGTGCTGGCGCGACACAACTTCTCCGGCGGTGGCGGCAACTTTGTCTTTGTGAAGTTTCAAGTTGGCCTCAGAATAGCGCCGGAGAACGATGCTGCTGAGAGCTTGCCTGCATCACGCCGGCGGCCACCACGTAGCCCCGGTTCCAGCCGTGCTGACTTGCAGCTGAACATCGCTATGTGCAAGAAGATTGTGCAGGTACGTATACTCATTTTTGTTTAATCTGTTATTCAATGTTTATGTTCGTCACTCCTTTAATATCCAACTGAACCTCACCTTGCCATTATCAGTGAAGAAATCAACCAACTACTGAGAAAATTATGAATTGCATAAGTAAAATCCATTTTACTGGCATCAAATTATTCTTTATGCATATAACAGATGACATGAGAAAATTATGAATTGCATAAGTAAAAAATTCATGTTCCGCACTTCTTTCCTATCCAATTGAACCTCACGTTGCCATTATCACTGAAATCAACCAATTATTGATAAAATTATGAATTGC